>RCAB01000257.1:0-75572 GCA_003640385.1 Setaria digitata | reverse complement strand
TTGTATTCATAACGCAGTCACAATACGGTTCAGAAATTAAAAGTTACAAGGACAACAATGAGCACAGATCAAATAAATGTGGACTGTCCAAACAAACTATTGCTTCTCTTCTCAAATTACAGCTTCCGAATTCACACCTCTCACTTCAAGACACTTCGTCTCTCACTTGGTCTCCTTTCTCCGTTAATCCCACGGAAAAACGTCAATACAGAGGCTTCGGTCACGCTTTCATCGTAATCAATAATGATCGATATGATATTTGATGAGAGATGTTTTTATATGCCACACTGTGTTCAGTGATTTTCTCGAAATAATCCGAATTTATGACATTTAGCAACAGTCTTAATTCAGATGCTTCCATAATCTAACTAGCATATCCCACTCGAGATCTAGACAGCTTTGTAAGTGGCAGTAGTCTCACTGAATTAGAATTGTGTCCTTCACAGCGAACAATGTTTCTTTCCACTTCTCTACTTCTTCTTTCGAATTTATAATTGCCTAGCAAAAGTTCTAGGCTGGCCAGCTAACATCCATTTCACTGATGGCTATTGTCTGTGCTTTGTCACTAGCAAAGAGGGAAGGAAAAAAAATGAAAGCTTTAAGGAACTCTTGCAAAATATCCCGTATCTTTCCTTTTAGACGGAGATTCCACGCTATTTTCAAACGATCTTTTGAGATTAGACAATGTGTAGCAATACCTTAGGACAAATACTGTATGAAGTGACGGATTTCGAGAAACGTATATGCGACGGAAGTAGACTTCGAGAGTTACGGGAACTCCCGGAGTCACTGTTCTCTATGGCTAACCATCTTTTAAATGCGAAATGAGTCTAACATAAATCCTGTGAGTTCCGGATAAAATAAGAAACAGGGCAGAAAGGATCTAAATGTTCAGATGAGAAGGGACCGTGAGCTAAAGGGACAGATGGAAGGCCCCGCGAGCCAGAAGAGCCAAAGGACACGTGAGCCAGAAGGAGACAGACATATGAACAAACAGACCTCCCTCACTGCCACTTGCCTCTGCTCCGTGCTATTTTGAAATAACAATGTGCTTGAGTTTTGCTACGACGGACAGGAAGCGAGGCGAAGTAAGCATTCAAACACAGACATGCACAGACATGCACGACATGCACAGACATGCGGGGGCCTGAATGCCTTAGGCCCAGATACAATGCGAGCCTAACATTCGGAGTGTCTGCTCGAAACACGCAGTGTTGTGCACGATGCATCTGCAAGGTGCGTCGCATTCCGCGTCCCTTCCACTCCCAGCCAACGAGGCTTGCCCTAGCAGAGACCACACGAAGTATTAGGCTAAGTGCGAAGCTTGTTTCAGTTCCTTGCTAATCTTAGATTAACAGGTAACTTAACGGTAGCACCTTTTTCCAATTGATTGCACTCTCATTCTCTTTTCATTAATAACTTCATGTTTTCACAAAACAGACTTATCATCGCATAACTTTTTTCCAGTTTTAATAGTAATGAGGAACTGAGAAAGTGACGACTAATATTAAATGACAAGTTTTAGTAATGAGTTAAGTAAATGCGACTGAATTGGTGAGCTGTGAGTGGTAAATGAAGCAAAAGCAATTAGTGAGTGATAACGGTGATAATAAGTGAATTAATTAGAATGACTTCATTGAGAGTTTGATGTTTTGCAGAGTGTTATCATAATTGTTGACACAATTAATAGAAACAGACTGGAACTGAAATCTCTAATAGTTTACTGAGCTGCTTGTGACAATCAGTTCCTGTCATCAGTGAGTTTTTATGATAATGATGACTTTTTTACTGCGAGAAGAAAGAACTTTTCAGGACTCAATTTCCGGAAATAATACGGAAAATTCTCCAGTATAATCTTGGCATTATGAGCCATAATGAGAGAGCAACATTTGCAGCGCCGTTTGATTGAAAAACCGGAGAGAGAAAAGTATCGACAGGGAAAAAAAAGTCCTATGATTCATATTCTATTTATCGGCAGCGTCTGTAATTGGCATCGCTAATCTAATCTCATCAAACTTTTCCACTAACTTAATCAATACAGTGTCATTCTCTGCAAACTCCATTATTTGCAAACCACGTTGCCTCTTTCCACCCCATTGGCCAGCCAAATGCATCGGAAGTTCCTGACAACTTTCCTGAATCCTGCCAATTCCTCCGTAAAATAAACTGAAGTGAATGTGCAGTGCAATCAGTGATTTGATTGAATAATTTGAATATTCCGATGCAGTTCAATCCCTCCTTCTAATGCGATGAATTTTGCGAGTGATTGGGTCTCTTTTTTCCGGAATTTTGTTTATCCCAACTCTAAGTTGCATATTTTCCAGAATTTCCTTTACCCAATACTTCTATGTAGTTCCTTTTCCAGAATTTTATTTACCTATACTTTCTATGCATCTCGTTTTCCGGAAATTCTATGCTTTCTTAGAGGTGTTTACTTTTCCTTCCTAACTGCTAAAAACAGGAAAGATGAGTTATGTTCGCTGTGTGAAAATGGGTTTCTTCTCCTTCATTTAAGCTTCTATCAGCAATTTGTGATGATTTTCACTCCTGGCATCTCACGTAAGTCGTTTACGCTACGCCTAGGTAATCAGACTCAAGTCGGCATCATAAGATGGTGTTAGATGTCTTCTTGAGTCTACGGTCTCTTTGGGAATACAGAATTATGAGATACACAAACTTCTTCGGCATTATTGCATTCGACGGGTTAGTCTGATTCAGTCGACTAGTCATTGAACTGAGCAGTCATACTGAATCGAGCAGTGTTCTAAGCTGTTGGAAGAATTTACTTCTGATATCGTTCAGATCAATTTTCTTCTGCAAAATTTATTCGTCGTTTCATTGCAGATTGATCGAATGAAAACACACTGTGCAGGTGTTCCAATAGCCTCTCCTATGTTTATGGCAAGAAGTTAGACGCTCATTTTGTAGCAGTTATTATTGTTATATTTATTTTGCTACTGCCAATACAAAACTCGAATTAGACCTGAAATTCGAATTCATTCGCTCCTGTTCTTCTCTTCACAGTCGTGCAACTGAGTTATTACTACTCGTTACTCCATCTGGAGATGCTACTTATCATAATGGTCAACTGCGTAATACTGTTTCACTCGATCCAGTAATCTGTAAAAGAAGTTGCAAATTTTGCATAATCTCAAAAATTTACATGCATTTGCAACAACTGCTTGCAGTTGAGCTCGCTTTCGCGGCTTATTTTCAAATTTCACGTGGTAACGTGAATCATAATAACGTGACATCATCATCTACTGTAAAAGTGATACGAGGATGCTCCATGCGTGGCGTATGCGGTCATCGTGGTTTCATGAATCAAGCGTGCCCCTATTACGGATCACCTTTACGGTTGTCCGTTGAGAAACATCGACAGACGTTAGCATCACTTTGTCCACACCTGTTTGAAGGTTTGTTAACTTGAATTATCTATGGAAAGAAGAATGATAAGGAAAAAGTGAAATAAAGATCAAAGAGTATTGAGGAGATTTAAAATTGAGCTGAAAAAAGGTAAAACAAAAGAGCAATTGGAAAGGAAAAAGTAGTGAGTGATTGACTGACAAATTAATTATTTAATTTCATTTTCTTTAATGAATGAAATTTGATGAGATGAAAAAATAGGAAGTGGTTTGATATGCACCTTTTTGTGATAGATTCATTTACCTTTGCAAATTTAGAGTTGGAAAGAGAACGGTTCGTTTTCTTGTTTCCCTTCCATAGCTTTCCCGCATTACGATTATGGAAATTTTAAATTACAGTTTATTCCCTTCAATTCAATTTACGCAGCTCTGTTTAACCCAATTTCTCCAAAATCATTTCATTTTCTGAATTTATTACCAATATATATGCTATTCCTTTTTTCCTCTCTCTCTCTCTCTCTCTCTCTTTCTCCCTCTCTTGAAAATGATCGGTGTTAAAATTAATGATCCCTTTTTTTTTTTTTTTTTTAACGAGACTTGTATTAGACTAAAACAATCGAGATCAAGTTAACATCGATTATGTAGAACCGTAAGGTCTGATGAGGGCCTATTTTTCTTAGCAGTCTTCGAGATTTTCCTGTATCGATTGATTTTTGCGCAATATGGTTGAACACTTGATAAGAACGTAGCGTGGAAACTGCGACAATTGAGCCTAAGCCAAAAAAAAAAAACCATTCTCCTCCATGATTTTGTTGCTCTTTCGTAGCATGAATGTATTGGTAAGGATTACAGCGAACCATTATCATTTTTAATTGCCACTTTGACATTTAGCTATCAAACATGACTAGCAGGCTTGAAGATAGCTATTATCACTTTGATCATATCATTTAGATAGTCAAACAGGTGCAGAAAAGGCAATGCATGAAAATACAAGAAAATTAACAAACTTTTGATGAGACTTTATGCTTATTTAGAACTTTGCAAAGTGCAATCTTCTACTAATTTTTTTTTCTGCATCGCTCCACATAATTTTATACTTTATTTTTGCTACCAAAGATAAAGATGCTTATTTCTCATTTGAGCATTCAGACAAAAGTCCAACTTTCGATTTATCGAGTATCAATTTGATAAATATCTGTGATCTAAGTCTGATATTATATTTCAGGATTTTGTTACTGGATTCAATGACTACGTAAGAATAGTCAGTAATTAAGTCAGTAATAATTAGTAATTAAGCCAGTAAAACACCGGGTTTCTAAATTTTACAACGGTTACATAAAAGAAATTCTTTTTTTAAGTTTCTTTCAGTCTCTTTGCAAGTAATTCATTCAATCAGATAGAATCTTTAATATTTGTTATTATTATTGAACAAAAAACAGATTGAGTTGTTACTTTTTGAAACTTCCTTTATATTTCGGATTCATTTTTCGGCACTGGAATCATTCCTGAATTAAATTATATTATGCAGTAGTCATTGAAGTGCCATTTTTCATAAGTGAATGTGATAATGATTTAATCAAATTTACGAACACATTATGGTAGTACTCCGTAAATTTCCCATAAAAATTTTGAGGCCATTTGAAATAAAAAGAGTCAGTTTAGCAGAACCAGTTTGACTGAAACGAAATTACATTATTAAGTGTCATTGATGAAGGCATCTTTTTAAAGTGGTAAGAGCTGCTTTTTGCACGATAATTTCTATATTTCTTTTCTTTTTTATCGTTCAAATCTTACCTTAATTTCCTCACCTGTTGATTATTGGTGTATCAGACAAAGAAGAAAATGGAAATTTTTTTAAATCAACTTCCTCTTCATTTGATAGTTGCAAAATTTTATGAGCATTTTACGAAAACTAAAATACTTGTGTAAAATATTATGCATATCCGTGTATATGTGTTATTCATTCAGATCCTCATAATTGATTGATTTGAATTGACATCGCAGATTACAAATTCTGAACCCTTAAAGTTAGTTTTTCATGTTCTGTTTTTTTGTTACTATATTCTTGAGCACATATCAATTAATTACTTTCAAGGTATTATCAACAGAAGGTTTAATACGCAAAGAAAGATAATATCGATGAGATTTCATATGTCTTCAAAAGTAAACAAGTTATGTTGTAATCTGTAAATTAAGCAAATCATATTGTAATTTATGTCAAAGTGAAAAAGTTTTCAGTGCAAATAAATAATGTAAACTAATGTAGTCATAATTAGTTACAGTCAATTCATTTCAGTCAATTCTGATCGTATCAGTTATTCGGCATAAAAAAGCACCATTATTTTTTTATCATTCGGTTATCAGTTATTATCATAAGCTCAACGTATAGCACGGAGAGTTAATTAATAAGTGAAGTATCTGTAGCCATAAATTTTATCTTCAAATAAGGCCGGTTTTTGCAAATGAGTAGCTAACTACATAGAACGAAAGGTAACTAACTCATTAGTCATCACTTTTATCAGTTCGTTTTTACTTCACCTCACCATACTTTATTTCTCAGTTCTCAGTGAAAATCAGAGGAAGTAAATTTTTTTTTTTTTTTTTAAAGCTTTTTTTCGAAGAGATTCAAGATTGTACAAAGCTGTGACTGTATCAGGCTGGCTAAGTTGAACAGCCACATTGAGAAGCCTTTTGAGCAAAATAATCGACAATAAACAAATTATCAAGTATAGAAATACTGTGAAGTGCTTTTTACTTGCTAGCTTAATTAAATAAATTGATTATTAGCGATTATCTGCTGGTTGTTTTAAATCATTTAAAAAAATAATTTCACTTATCGATTAAATGTAACAAAGAGATAGAAGCCGATAAAGGCCCATCCTATTAAAATTTCAAATCATTTGATTGCAAACTGTAATTCTGAAAAAAAAAAAAAAAAAAACAGCGAAAACAAAAGGTCAGCTTGTCAACCAAATAATGAATGGTTGTCCAAGCCATGAGCGAGAAATATCCAAGCTGGCCTGAATTTGCTTTCAGAAGGTAATGAAGAATTCTGCTGTGATGAGCAGCAAGTAGCACTACTGGATGCGCAAATGACGCTACCACGACAGTTCCTGGGACGATGTCCAAGTTGCTTGACTAATTTCGTTCAGCTGTGGTGTGACTTCACATGCTCCCCAAATCAGGCTAATTTTGTACGGGTCATTTCGACTACCGGTGATTTACATGTGATGTAAGCAAATCGCAAATACTCATTTGCATTGTTAGAAATACCGTTGTAGGCCCTATCACACCACCTTAAAATTGCACTATAGCCTCATTTTGCGGTTGCAGAACAATTCTTTTTGCATCTCCCAAGCATCCTTCTGGTGATCAGTGTGATAATTTTGATAATTTATAGAGAGAACAAGACGGAGTACATTACAGAAGTTGGATACTATGTGCGAGATAGCTATGCAGATGGATTATTCCAGTCGTGCAAAAATGTTTGTTTTCATTGCATTCTCCTAATTTTGTTTCTCTTCTCTACTTTGAAATATTCAAATTTTATAGGTTCGAGCAATCGGAACAGATTATGCACTTAGTTTTATGTGCGGTGTAAGTGTCACCGAATGTGACATATCTCGATGGTTCACATTTCTTGGTACCTATAATGAGGATATTGGTGTACCATTCCATATTAGTTTCATTCTTACTCCGTCCTTGTCCGCGAAAGCACAACAAGCAACGTCAAATTCTACAACCATCAAGATTAGTCCGCCAACCACACGGGTATTTATGTGTTCAGAATCTGCTCATCCTAATAGCTCACCGTGTTCCTGTCAAGACTGTCCTCAGTCTTGTGTTGCCGAATCACCTTTTCCGTTTATCATGCAGGTGAGCACTGATTTCATTGCATTATGATTCCCGACTGGAGAAAGTCTAACTTGAAAGAAGAAATGAATATGTAGCAAGAACAATGACAATTTAGTCTTTTTTAGATATCTCTAGCTCAAGAATTACCCTGCAAAGCTTTAAAACTCATGTGAAAATTGCTTCCCAAAGGTCATTTCGAATATTTTATTACATTTCACCTTCGTTTAATGAATTATTGACTTTTTCAGTTTCAGAATAAAATTATTGTAATCTGATCTGAAGATTTCTGCTCAAATAATACTGCTAAAATTCTTTAATGCCTATGTAAGCTAAGAGTATTTTGAAAGGCAAATAATTAAGAACTATCTGAATTGAAACATATTATCTGAAATTTATGTGATTAATTTTAATTTCAGGAAGAATGCCAAATCGCTTCCTTTGATTGCATGCTTATTTTATCTCTTTTTGGATTTGGCGGATTATGTTTTGGGGTCTTATTTTTCGCAATGATGCAGTATAGTCTAAAGAAAAGTCAAGATGGGGATTTGAGTGATTTCAAGCCAGCCGCTGGGACCTTGGATGATGCTGATCTAGGCACCATTGATACATTAGGATCATGGATCGAATCACAGCTTGAACTGATCTGCGCTCATTATGGACAGGTTTTTCACTGGAAGCCTTATTCTCTTGTTGAAATTATCAATAATTAAAAATCTTGCCTTTTCAATCTACTCCTGATTTCCTTCTTGCAACAAAATAAATATTAGGAATATTGCTGATCAAATTATTAAATTCTACTTATCATGACTGTTTTTGCAGTTATGTGTCAAACATCCTTTAGCGGTATTTCTCTTCGGTATATTTGTCGCAGTGCTTTGCTCAAGTGGTATGTTTTTTGTTCGCTTCACTACTGACCCTGTGGAACTTTGGTCATCATGGTCTAGTCGAGCACGTAGCGAAAAATATTTTTTCGATAACGAATTCGGGTTATTTTATCATATTTTTGATTGTTCTCGAAAAAATTCCAATTTGAATTTGGAGCATTTCATTTACATCTATTCTGCTCTATAATTTTTCTTTTTTTACTTTTCCATTTTCGCAGTAGGCGCATATGCAATTCATAAAAAGATAGCCTTATTTTTAGCTTATCTTTCACTTCTTAATTGTCAAACCAGCAGTTTCCATTTTCAAAAGTGTCTAAAAAAAAAGCAAAATTATAGGCCGTTTCATCGCATGGAACAGCTGATCATGTATCCACGAGATCAGTCATTCTGGCCACATGAAAATCAATCAGACTTGTTCGAGCTTGGCTTCTATGGCCCTGCATTGCGAAAAACATTCCTTCAAGAGGTTTTCTTTTTTTTTTTTCTACTTCTCATTGACTCTTTTTAGATATTTTGAGCTCTTAAAACGTAATTTTCACCTCTTATATTAGGATCTTATTGTAATTCAATTTAGGATTAAGGGTGAGTGGCTCAGACATGGTTATTTGATGGGTATTGTAGGTGGGAGAGCTCCAGGAAGCGGTGACAAACTTGGTAGCAGTAACAGATGATGGCACTCGGGTGACACTTATGGATGTATGCTACAAACCGATGGCACCTGATAATCAAAACTGCGCAATTATGACCATACTGAATTATTTCCAGGTAATAGTTTTCATCGACACTGCTTTTTCTTTTCCTGCTAATTCTTTCATCCACTTCTGATTTACCCGTTCAAAATATTTTTCTCAGTAAAGAAAGACACCCTTCTGTTAGACAAAACTCAGACAATTTAACCAAGTTCTGGGCTAGTATTTAGCACTATTATAACGCATTATATCACGCACCAAACGGATTCCTTTCCATTATTCACTTTTAGCATTAAAACGCTACCGAACGAAAATTGCATTAAAGTTTTCAATTCTGTCTACTTTACACTCAGCGCCGTGCAGTGATTATGAAGAATCTACCAACTATCAGTAGTTGCAGGGAATAGAAATTATTCTTTGCAGAATAATATGACACTTTTGAATCAAACAAATATCGATGAATGGAGTGGCTCGCAGTTCGACTATCTTGATCATATCATGGCTTGTACACAGTAAGTAATTACACTTACACCTTACACCTTTTACAGGTTCACACGCGAGTGATTCTAAAAGTGGTTTGAAATTAGTAGCAGTTACGATAAGGAAATATACTAATTTAGAAATCCGTATCAGACGGTAACACGGCTTGGGATCCCCTGCTTATCAGCATTTGGTGTACCTATCCAGCCATACGTAATAATGGGTGAATTCAATAGTAGCAATCAGTGGGACAGTGCAAGGGGTCTTGTGATCACAATTCTACTCAATAATCGTATCACCGCTGTGGAAAATAGATATGCTGCTGCTTGGGAAAAAGTGTTAGTATTTTAATTTTCATCAATTTAAACTTGTTATGGAATATTCGAGACGTAATAGAGCTTAGAATTTACAAGTTATTTCAATTTAAATTAGACTTTAATGGATAAGTTCTTTATTCAATAATCAAACTACCATCGCTACTATTTCTTAAGATTTGCTATTTATCTGCGGAATATTTCTCATCAGAATTACGCGATATCATTTATGGCTGAACGTTCTATTCAGGTTTGCCCAGTCATTAATTCATAGCAATTCCAGTAATTTATCCCTACCTCTGCAATGGTCCCATCTATCACTGTTAATTTATGAATCCAGGTAAAGAATTCAGATGAGCAAGATATTTTCTGCAGGATGAAATAGATCGAGAGAGTCGATCGGATGTATTCACAATACTGATCAGTTATATGTTCATGTTTGCATATGTTGCATTCGCTCTAGGCCAATATCAGGTTAGCATAAAATCCGATCGGACTTCACGAAGGTTAATCCCTTTTTGAACTGCAGAACTAATTAGAAAGATAACTGAGAATAAAGTTGCTTTGCAAGGTATTAAAGACTTCTGACATGTCACAGAGAAAGATAGCTCAGTCCTAGACATATTTTTGTACAGGTAACTGGGAACAATCTGGCCACATTGCTTGTTCATTCGAAGATAATGCTTGGTGCTGCTGGTGTTCTAATTGTTGCCTTATCAGTTACATCATCCATCGGCTTGTATGCTTTCTATGGCATTCCTGCAACAACAATTGTCCTAGAAGTACAACCATTTCTGGTACTTGCTGTTGGTGTCGACAACATCTTCATCTTCGTGCAAGCTTATCAGGTTTACAACTTATAAGAGACAATTCTAACCTATCCGACATTTAGAATTAGCATTTTATTGGGACTACCTGAAGCTGAGGCACTACATCCGCATATAGCACTTTCCTCAAGTACATAGTTTATCAGTAGACTGCAACGAACTAATCTCATCTTCCATTATCACTACTGAATTCGCATCTTGTTAGATTAATTAAAACAAGTAGAGCTGATTACTGAAGAAGAATTTATCGAACCTTAAACTTAGCAACTGTTTTCTGTCCGTAACTCTAATAAGCATTGCTTAAGGGAAGCAAAAAAGCAGAGAAAAGGGAAAGAGGAAAGTGAGCAAAAGTAATGAACATCTTGAGCTAAATCAAATATAATCTCGAGACGAATAAGGGAGAAATGATTTACTGATAGCAGGATGATAACTGATCACTTTGCATGGAAAAATCCTTCACCTACTTCCTGTTTATCCGGATTCTAATCCAGCTTTTTTGTTTCAAGCGTCTCAATGTCAATACATTTCAGCGTGCAGAAGAACCTTTGACGGAACCGTTGCATTTACGCATTGGACATATAAGCGGCGAGGTGATACCATCTATGCTTCTATCATCGTTATCAGAATGCTTATGTTTCTTTGTTGGTGCATTGTCTTCAATGCCTGCTGTTAAGGTGAGTTTTCGGAAAAAAAATCTCATCTTTTGGTAAAAACGGAAAGAGACTATTCGTTATCTTCCCGGAAGTTTCATCCCTGAAGCAATCAACATGAATGAGGAACATAGTTTCAAACATCTCCATAGCTTATTTTTTTGAAGCTAGAGAAAAATGCCCGAAATGACAGAGCAAGATTCATTCGTTGGAGAAAAATGAAATAGCTTGAAATGTTGAACAAGTAGTACGACCCCTTAGTTTTTTTCTCAGACGAACTTTCCGAATTTTCTACCAATTTATTTTGCAACTCTCGATAAGTCATTCATTGCTATTTCGTTTAGGTATTTTCATTATATGCAGCTCTAGCGATATTTTTCAACTTCTTCCTGCAGATAACCTGCTTTCTTGCCATATTCATCCTTGACGTACGACGTGAAGAGGTAATTTTGAACTTATCAGTAAATTTATCTCGTCTGCACAGGCAATCTCTTGTCTTGATCTTTGTCAGCCATCATCTGCTTCCCTAGTACTTACTTATCTCTATGGATGCTGTTTAGAGTGGTAGGCCTGAAGTTTGTTGCTGTCGTCGGATAACAATCATAGAAACTGTTAACAGTGATGGCTACATGTTATATCTATTCAGCAACTACTATGCTCCATTTTTGCTATCCAAATATGTTCGAATCATTGTGGTAAGAATTTGATAGCAAAATTTTTGAAAATTCCCTCAATAGGATTATGAAAACATCTGGCTAATTTACATGTTTTACAGTTCTTGGCCAAGTTTTTACAAGACATCTAGCAGTTTCCAATGTGTTGTTGCTGACTCATTGGTAATCAGAATGTCAACTCGTCATGTTATAATTCTTAATATTTTCATATTGATTTTAGGTATTTTTATTTGCCGGTTGGCTCAGTAGCTCGTTTGCAGTGATGGGTAACATACCACTTGGCCTTGATCAGAAGATGGCAGTTCCCGAGGTACTTATTCAGTACGGGAATAGATAAAAGCAAAATGTCAACTCGTCATGTTATAATTCTATAACTCGTCATCGAGGCTCAAAGATGAAATCTTGAAATGTCTAAAATAATATATCTTGGCCCATTGGTGAAATATGAGGTTTCTTTCGTCAGACGCGATAGACTGTTTGTTAATCAAACATTAAATGAAGTCATTTTTAATTGAGTATCAGATTGAAAATTGTAATTCATGAACTCTCTCTTACTGACAAAGAGATTTCCGCCACTTGGATGCTCAGCGCCACCAGTTTTCTCTGATCAATGCTGCTACTGTTTCTTGCTATCGACACTTTCTGGAACAATGTTACCTTACTCCGCACAGAGAATTATTATTTCAGCTCGTAGTTTGGCATCCGATAATCATAAGCTTTGGAGGTATTTGTGAGGGCCTGTTCATTTTGATGGAGCCCCATTCCTTTTCAGTTCAAAGTGGTTTTTTGCAGGATTCGTACGTTTTCTCCTATTTCAAATCGATGGAGCGCTTTCTCTCAGTTGGACCGCCAGTCTACTTTGTCATCAAAGGTGACATAGAGTTCAGTGATCCGTATGAACATAATAAAATTTGCTCGGGTGCCGGTTGCGCCGCAGATTCGTTGGGTGCTCAGATTGCTCATGCCGCACGATGGTCAAATAGGTGCAAAGTTCACTTTTGCCTGGAATTATCATGCGAAATATCTGTTAACGTATAAAAGCGCTTTAATGTATAATAACGTTCATAATTGATCAGAAAGTGAACAAATCAAGCTTCCTTTCTTACCATCGTTAATCCACTTGAACACTGCTTATTTCTTTTGGTATCGGAACATAAGATAGTTGAAGCACTGGGATTTATCTATAGTTTAGAGTTTATCATGTCAGTGAAAAAATTGATATTTACTTGATTGACAAGAGATAAAGAAATAATCAGCATTTGAGCAATATTTGAATTCTTTACCGAAATGTAAAAAACTTTAAAAAATGCCTCTGATCTGGAGGTCATTTTCTGAAGTACCGCCTTCAGGTCTTACATAGCTCATCCTGCAATGAATTGGCTAGATGATTATTTCGACTGGTTGCAACCTTTCGGTGATCCACCATGTTGTCGATTATTCCCGAACCGAACATTTTGCGCCGCTACTGGTATCATACCAATATTCGTCCTGTTCATAGTTTGTAATTGTTTTATCGCCATTACGAATCAATCCCTCCCCGATATTTACTGATTCTTGTTTCCGGTTCACTTAATAACTAACTTCGTTCTTTAAATAGCTTAGTTTCAGAAAATTCGAACAATTGCATTTCGTGTAATGTAGAATTCCGAGATGGCAGACCTCGGTCCGATCTCTTCTACGACCACCTTACACACTTTTTTTCCAATAATCCAAGTATTAAGTGTGCGAAAGGGTAATTTCTTGCTTCTCAAGAATGCGGGATGCTTCTGCTGAAAATCATAATTATCTTCCAATTAGCCGGTTTTGTCTGCACTGCGAAGCTTCAGTACACAGTTTCTTTTTGTGTTGTGCTTGTAAGATATTAATTAATGCATATTTCAAAATTATTTTGTGCACTTCCTAAATCGAGAGAGGTTTGACTTGTCTGAAATGTTTTTTTTGTTTTCAGAGGCCGTGCAGCTTACAATTCAGCTATTAAATTGTCTAAGAGAGGACGCATTTTATCATCTCATTTCATGACCTATCATACCGTTTTGAAAACTTCATCAGATTTCATAAATGCAATGACTAGTGCCCGTCGCATTGCTGCTAATATTACGTCTATGTTGAATAAAGACAGAGATGGACGCTGTCCTATAGAAGTATTTCCATATAGGTTAATTTTATTATTTTAACATTGATCTTGATCCATAGTCTATCTAGCAAGTGTGATTAAAGGTTCTCAACCTGAGCAAACTTTACTTCCCTTTTCCCTAGAAAAGTTGCTCGTATTTTCGTTGGAAATGAATCGTAAGAATAGCTGAGCTCCCTGGTTTTCCTCATTAAAATCGAGAGCTAATTGAAGTTATCCTTCACAAATAACATCAATCATTTCGAGCTTGAATTCAGATTATTCGGCATAGTTTTCAGTGTATTTTATGTCTTTTACGAGCAGTACATGACGATAGTAATGGATGCATGTATCCAATTAGCACTTTCCCTAGTAGCCATATTTGCGGTCACAACAGTACTTCTTGGTCTTGACCCCTGGTCAGCATTCATTATTGACCTTACGATAAGTTGTGTTCTGTTCAACTTGATCGGTCTTATGTACTGGTGGAGTATTGATTTCAATGCTGTCTCCGTTGTCAATCTTGTCATGGTAAGCATTTTCTAAAGTTTTTCTTCAAAATCTTAGTTTAAAGAAATTTTAAGCTTCTGAAATTTATTTTCGAGATACTAGTCCATTTACAGACAGTAGGGATCTCGGTGGAGTTCTGTTCACACATCGTTCGCTCATTTGCTCTAAGTGTTCATCGAGATCGCTTGATGCGTGCTCGACATTCTCTTGCAAGCATGGGATCATCAGTTCGTTTTCTTTTGAACTAATTTCGAAAACTCTATCATTACCAGTTTAATTAATGAATGATTAGAGTGTTCATCGTTGCAGGTTCTGTCCGGCATAACGCTCACGAAATTCGGCGGTATATTGGTTCTTGCGTTTGCACATTCCCAAATTTTTAAAGTATTTTACTTCCGTATGTTTCTCGGCATTGTACTTATTGGAGCAGCACACGGTCTCATATTTCTACCTGTATTACTTAGTTATATCGGTAGTTCCTTTTCTTAACCTTTTACCGCAAAGCTAACATTTATTGACTTTCTTATGACGAAAACAAAGACTCAGTTCTGACTCAGTTCTCTACTCAAGCTTATTTATCCGTACAGTAGCTGTTCATTTTGCCGATCATTCACATAGCACAAATATCATCCATCACTTAAGACTGACTGATATCTATCAGTGCTGAAGTTTGATTCTTTTCAGTCATATTTCTCTTCTCTCTCATTTCTTAATTTCACTCATATTGTGAAATTTTAGGGCCGCCAGTGAACAAGCGAAAATTGATCATGAAGACTCGATCGGAAAGTTGTTGTATAAATGATTGCAGTAGTGCAGTAACGAAAGCATGCCTCACGAAACACTGCGACCCTTTGCCACTTACTGATGTTTTCTAGTACGGTCTTCTCTCCATTCCTAGTACTTATTTTGATTTCGAATAGCAGCATCCTGTTGGATGTTCATCCTCTGATTGTGGCTCTTCCATTTCGCATAATATCATTGTCAAATTGAATTTAGACACTATCAAATATGACAGTAAGTCTTTTCAATTAATTTATTGCTTCGTTTTCACTGAGTGAGTGCCTCAGATCATATTTAATTATTACCTTTTTTCCGGATTCAATGTCGTATGCTGAACAACTGTTCATTTCGTTTTATCCAGTGTATATTTTTGGCTCGTTGTTAATTTTTTTCGAGGGCTTGCTGGCACTGTAAAAGAAAAGGCAAAAAAGTTTATGCACGAAATTTCCATTCCTGAGACACTTTCGCATTCCTGTGCACATGGCAATGCAAGTTAAGTCAGTTAGCATAACTAATCCCATCAACTTTTTCTGCAATTAAAAAATCAAATTTGAATTTTTAATAAGAATTTTTACCAAAATGTCCATTCCAAGCGCCGTATCAGCTTTATGTTGTATTTGAACCAAAACGAATGATTGTTTTCTCTTTTTCCTGTCCGATTCTCTCAGTCACTCGCTTTATTGTACAAAGTTTGTTCTTTTAATCACTAATGATAATGCATCATCGGAATGTTATTATCAGTTGAAAGCGCTCCAAAATGATTTTATTCGTTCGAAAATTCAATTTGTGATGATAATAATCACTGCTACTGCTTAAAATGTAAACATTTTATTTAATATAATATTAAAAGAAATAATTCTTCAACGACGTCTGGATATGTCAAAAAAAGTATAGCTTGCTATTCCCATATAATTCACTGGACTTCTTTTCCAGTTTACTGGGTTTTTCTTTTCTTTCTTTTTTTTAAATCTATTTTCAATTACCTATTGTGTCAGATCGTAGATTTAATGATGAAGATCAGCTTTTAATGGATTCCCATCTTCAAGTATTGCTACTATCAAGACTGGTAGATTGGATTTCATCCTAATTACTTTTACTGATAAAATTGTTTAATTAATTTGTTGTTCCTACAATACCCGTTGATTAACCAAAGTTCAGTGAAGAGAAGATTTGCCTACTCTGTGAGAAGCCTAATTGTTTGTTTTTTTAGCCAATCACTCGTTCATGGGAGAATTAAAAATGATGAGGGCAGATGGATGTAGCATTTAACGAAAATGATAAGCCGAGTGCAATGATCATTATCACTATCAACAGCAATCATGGCATGACTGTCGTTTATTCTTCGTCCAATTAACCAAATGATCCATCTACAGAGACAGGATTCGACCTTCAGAAACGGGAATGCCGATATTGTCGAGAGTCCGTGTAGGGGAGTGTATGTGTGTTGTGAGGTCATTAGTTCTTAACGAAGAAGAGACAAAACGAAACGGAAGAATCGTATTGCCGTTCTCATTTAAGGCATCCTTTTCTATTTTCTCCATCTTTCGTTGAATCCAAACCATTCCTGATACTACGTGTGGTACTTCCCTTTCTTCTCTATTCATCTACTTTATTTTCCGATGCTAATATTATCGAGTCGTTCATTACGGAAGACAGAGAAGCTATAATTTCTTGAAATAACCTGCAATATAATTTCACATTTTGTTTAATTTACTAATTAATCTGTCAACCATCTATTGTTTTTCTTTTGCTTTTTTTTTCAGATAGATTCAGTGCGGCAGGTTTTTCTGCTAAGAAGAATTCTTACTATCAAGAAATAGTGAGATATTTTAAAAAATACATTAAATTTAGTTTTGATATAGATTTGATGACTTTTGAGTGCACGTTAAGAGTTCATGTCAGCATTTGCTGTGTTTGATGTCTGGATAAGAAATTAGAATGTTTCTTTAGAAGCAATTTTTTAAGGAGCACTTGTCAAAGAAACAATTTTGTTTGATTCTAAGTTCTATTTAGATTCACTGACGTGCTTCAATCGAATGTACTGAAAGAAAACAATGGTCCAATTTAGTAAGGTCTGATAACAATCATACTTTTCCATCCTTAATGTCTATCATCCATGGATAAACAATCATTTGATTGATTTCTAATTTCAAATAGCAACTTCATTTCTATATATTTTGCAGGGTGATTTTCTATGGCTAGAGCCTATTGCAAAGAATCGCCTAATGTGCTCAATTGGAGCACGAGTTTTGGAAGTTGAAGATGATAAGATCAGGGTAATCGATGATTTTGCACAGGTGATCCTATTCGTCTCTACTTCGCAGTGTTATGAAGGCAAAATAAATTCCAGCTCTCTCTCTTTCGTATCATTCAATTGGAATATGCCAATCCTTACCCTTACTACTAAAAAATATCTGAGTGATATCTAGTGATAAAAAAGTTTATCAGCAGCATTCTGGTATATGAGCAGTTCCACACATTTCAGGAACACTGGCTACCAGCAGACCGTCATTATCGCATGATGCATGCAACTTCAGTGCAAGGTGTGGAAGATATGATCAGTTTGGGTGATTTACATGAAGCTGCACTACTTCGAAATCTATTCGTCCGCTACAACAATAAACTAATCTATGTTAGTTAATAGATTGAAATAGAGTAATGATATATCAGTTAACACGATATTATCACTGTGGGATTGGTACTGATAAATAACAACAGCTTACTACTTCAGAAGTTGTAACTGTAGAAGCTAAATAGACTGCAACAAAATGGCCTAGTTTGTATACAAAAGCGAAGGAAACCTGGGCACAGATTTACATCCAGACCATAAATTCAACATTTATTCGTTTTGGTGAAAGAAAATTCTTCTTTGATGGAAATTGTTGCAGAGCTCCATCTATTTTGAAACTCTAAGCACTTGAATTGGAACCTGGACAATTAAACTTTGAAGTTTAGGATAGAAAATTTAGCAAATAAAATATAAATTTTACTAGCTAGCAATAACCTGAATTATACGATAAATTGATCTTATTTTCAAATTAAGACTCCTTTATTTGCCTGCAAAGTTAAGCTAACTTTGCTGCTATTCAATTCTAAGTCAGAAATTGAACAGAAATATGCCGAAATATTCCATCCACAATATTTGACAAGCTCCATGAGGTACAATCATTTCTATCTTCACCCTTCATTCCGCTTCATCCTTACAATAATAATATTATGAAAAAATTCTTGCTAGTTTCCTACAACTAGTCTTTGAAGAAAGAAACATTACTAATTTTCAAACCACTTTTAGCTCAAGTTCAGAGCAGTCATTTTTAGATAAATTGATAATGTAACTCATACTGATAAGGCTATAAAATCCATTTCCTTCCACTTGCTGCTTTTTGTTTCAATTCGCTTTCTACTTTTCCTGTTTGACTTTTTTATTTGCCTAGTAAGAAATGCCTGGTTAAGTCCCAGGCATTCAGTGAGGTCTCAGATGTTTCACCTAAAAATTCAGAGATACAATTGTGACTAGTAGGGTCCTCATTAAAAGTATAAAATATTAGTCAAAAAAATACAAATCAGAAGCAGCGATATAATTGGAAATGAAAAATAAGAATGGATTGAAGAATATGAGGTATTACAACTTAATCAGAATTCACAAATCGTTCAGAATCGTGAATGGAGCAGCAATCTCCGGGAATAGGACACGGAGAACAAAAATTATGAAGACCAGGCTTCTTAAGTTTAGTTAGTAAAATACTGGAGTACTATTAAAAATACTGCCTATTATATTAAAAGAATTTGAAGAAGCATATCTCAGTACTCGGGATGAGGATTTAACGGCCGGGCAGCTTTCTTAAATATTTCATTAAATTTTAAGTGAGAAAATGAGAGCTTTGTAATTCAAAAACTGTAACTGGTACATCTCGGAAGCTGATTTGTTATATTGCAGTGATAAGAAAGGATGAAATTTTTGAAAGTTGATAGCAATTGTTAAAAAAATCAGTTTGTAATATATTGCAATTTGTAACCAAATTTATTCATTCGTCAATTTCGCAGACATACGTCGGTTCCGTACTGATAGCAATAAATCCAAACACAAATTTACCGATTTATTCAATTGAACAAATTCGATTATATCGTAATCGACGGATTGGTGAACTACCGCCACATATTTTTGCAATCGCCAACACTGCTTATTGCAATATGAAATCAAATAATCGAAATCAGTGCATTCTTATCAGGTTAATCCGAATTAACTGTTCTTGCTTTATTCGAGAAAATTAGATCTTGAAAAATTTCTGCAAATTTAGGAATGAAAAAAACAAAATTAATTTATAGTTACTCCATGCTTCTTATTTTCAATATAATCATTATCAAGCTTATCATTATCAGACAATCTTTCTGAGTAGGAACAGTAAACCGATAAAATTTGGAATTCACCATAGTAAATGAAGTTTAAAAATGAATTTCGTTTACTTGATTTAAGGATGTTTTAGATATTTTTCAATAATTTATACTAATCATTTTAGTGGTGAATCAGGTTCCGGCAAAACAGAATCCGCAAAATTAATTGTACAATTTTTGGCAACCATATCTGGTCAACATTCTTGGATTGAACAGCAAGTCTTAGAAGCAAGTCCAATTATGGAAGGTGCTTCCTACATTTTATCAATAAATTTAACACAACTTATCACTTAACACTTCTCTTCAATAACCAGTATAACAGAAAATTTTCCAAGAAGAATTTATTAACATGGAGATGAATCTGTTTGTTAGATTAAGCTCCATGTAAAATTTCCAAAAATGTTCTTAATTTCTTTTTTGAAGCTACAAAGTGGTAGAAAATGCTGGCAAATGAAGTTGACTTTCGTATTAGCAAGTAGCTAAAACTATTAAATTTATGAGAAATTTAAATAATTTAAATTTTGTAGTTGAAAATAAATTTAAAAAAAATTTCACGCTTTGTTTTGGTGCAGTGCTATCATTTGTAATGCAATTAGCTTAATACTTGGATAAAATAATTTTTAGCGTTTGGTAATGCCAAGACAATACGTAACGATAATTCTTCACGTTTTGGACGTAATATTGACTTGCATTTTACACGTGACGGTATAATCGAGGGTGTAAGATTTGAGCAGTACTTGTTGGAAAAATCACGAATCGTATCACAAGCATCTGATGAACGAAATTACCATATATTTTATTGCCTAATCGCAGGTCTAACTGCAACTGAAAAGCAGCAATTATTCTTAACCAATGCCAACGACTTCTATTATTTAAATCAGGTTGATTTTCATGTGTTGCTGCATATCACGATTGATTTGATATCATTAAACTGATAAACTGATATTTTAATATGTTCCTACTATATTTGATTGTTGCAGGGTGGAATTGTAGAATTAGAAAGCCGAGATGATGCAGCTAATTTAGCCGAAATTCGCTCCTCTATGAAAGTTTTGATGTTTAAAGACTCTGAAATTTGGTCCATTTTCAAAATTCTTGCGGCAATACTACATGTTGGCAACATTGAATATTTGGGTAAGTGCATTAATCATTGACTTGAACTTAATTGCTTAATACAAGAAATAATTAATAAAGCGATTCTACGGCTTAACTAGCAAAATTTGAATTGGCATGTATCGGAAAGTTAAAGTTCAGCTGAAACTTCATTTAAATTTCAAGTTCAATGGTGTTTTCGAGGGAGCAAATATTATTGGCAAGTTTCCGCTGCTTTTGTTGCTTGAATAAATTAGTTTTGTTTAAGCCACAGTAGTCGACAATACGGAAGCAACAGAAATCAAAGATTTAACTGAAATTGCGCGAGTTGCTAAGCTTCTTTTGGTATGTTTTTATTAGAATAAATGCGTATCTTAGGGAGCCTTTCATTTGCCGGACATGGAGGACTCTTTTAAATGCCAAATTTAATCGAAAGAAACATCGGATTTAAAGATTTGGTTCTGAAAAATGATTGATATGATCGATCAGAAGTACTGGCAAGCAATGATACGAAATGAAGAGAAGTAATACTCTTGATTTGATATGATATAGTGTGATATGATAAATATCCCATGTGCTCAGTGATGAATTCCGTATGCAATATCACTGTCATATTTAAATAATTCTAAAAAGTTGGGCAAAATGTTCAAGATTGATGAGCAATCGTTGATAAAAGCGTTGACAACTAGAACTTTGTTGATTGGAACGGAACGCGTTCTGTTCTGCATGAATGCAGAACAAACTCTCGATATTCGAGATATTTTCGTCAAAGCTATCTATCATCGACTTTTTCTCCACATTATTGATAAGATCAATGAAGTTGCAAATGGGTAAACTACTTCACTTCTTACGTAACTTGCAATTAGCTTTTCAAATTTTCTGCTTAAAAAATTTTCAAACAGTTTCGGTATGCTACTGCGATCAATCTCCATTTACACAGAAACATTTGTCTTTTTTAAAGAGTCCGAAAAGATGGATCACAAAATGGTACTATATCAATCCTTGATATTTTTGGTTTTGAAAATTTCCACCGCAATAGCTTCGAGCAATTTTGTATAAATTATGCGAATGAAACCTTACAGCAGCTGTTCATAAATTTCATATTCAAAATGGAACAAAGGTTTAAGTGCTCTCAATTATCATTAATTTATAAGTGAAGAGAAAGCTGGCAGAATAGATTGTTCGAAGAAAAAAATTAACTTTATGAAGCTTATGAATCTGTTTTTGAAGTTAACTAGGTTGATATTTCCTTTTTCACTTAGTCTCTTCTGCTATCAGTGAGAATGAACGCATGAGGATGTTTGAAGATTGATAGCGTGGTAATATTTTAGCCAAGAGAAAAGCAACAATCAGCCAAACTTTATTTTGTCTATCGATGAAGGCACCACACCAAAACAGTTTAGTGCCATAAAATTAGCGTGAGACTTTTAGAGACCTTTATTGTTTTATGAGACTTTTACTAGGCATAATTCGAATTTTTTTATTCATTTTTTGGAAACTAAAATTACAGTTCGTACGATGTAGAACAAATAAGCTGGGGACCAATTGAAGTTATGGATGATAAGGAAGTTTTGGACTTGATTGCACTGGGACCGATGAATATCATGTCAGTGCTCGATGAAGAAAGCATTTTTCCAAAGGTTCATAGTTAATTCAATGAGGAAATTTATATAAGCATTTTATAAGATCTAGTTGAATTTAGTAAAGAAAGTGAAACTTTTCAGGGTACTGACCAAAGCATGCTAAAAAAGTTACACACGTATCATGCAGACAAGGAGGGATTGTATTTCAAACCTCAGTCTGACTTAGACAAGTCATTTGGTATTGCTCATTATGCTGGAACTGTTTTCTATCATTTCAGAGGTTTCATCTTCTCCCTGCTTTCTTCTATTAAAATAGCATTTGCTCTCTTCGGATGGGAGAGCCTCATTCCCCAATTATCACTGTCCAAGAAATTCTATAATTTAAAAAGTTTACAACAACTTTATATTTTGTGTTGCAGTTGAATTTAGTGATGGTGTTACCAAAGTCTATTAGAAAAACACTTGAATGTTATTTTAAAGTTGAGTAATTATCATCACATTTACATTTTCAGGTTTCGTTGATAAAAATCGTGATAAGTTTTCAACTGATTTGCTCGAACTACTACACAGCAGTGATTTTCGGATGCTCAGATTGCTGTTCGATGATGTTTACAACTATGATGATATGTCGATAATGCGGAACAAACATCCCACTGTTGCAAGCCATTTTAGGAAATCACTGGAGAATTTGATAACAGATTTGGCACAGAAGGAACCATTTTTTATTAGTTGTATTGTACCGAATGCATTCAAACGGCCACTGGTAAGTTTGAAATTAATTTTTAAATTTAAATCTACGAAAAAGGATGCTGCAAATTAACTGAAAGGACTGAAAAAAATTTCCAGATAATCATCTAAATATCGAACTGTTCTTCACTACTGCTAAACAAGTTCTCGATCTTATATTCATCTTTCCGGAAAAATTTATTCAGATTTTCCAGATTCACTAACTCATCTCACTAACATGAATAAGACAGTAAAGCAATGAAATTTTCGATTATCGAGTATAATTATCTCGTTCAACTAACAATGAATTTCTATCTTCATTTTAATGGAACCGAATCTATCATTAAAATAATGTTGATCAGAACTAAACTAGAATAAATGAATTTTCGATTGATAATTTAAGCAATTATAAAATGTTTTAAATTTCTCTGCTTTTTCTCGTGGCTATTCAAAAGCCAAGCAAAGCTTTAATCACGAAAGCATCTGGACATCACTTTCGGATAAGGATAATTTAGACTTCCCTAATTTCCGAAAAGTCTAATTAACCATTCGATTCACTTATATTGAAATACTTGTGCAGCCATTTATTTTATACTGGAGGAGAAATCACTTATCATTTACAGTACTAGAAAAAGATATCAGAACACAACATTCGAGTTCAAATCTGATGAGTTTCCTCAGCCATATAGTAAGTACTGTTGGCAAGATTAAATAGAGGTAGTTTGATACCATTTCCTCATTTACTCTGTACTTCGTTATTTGCTGATATCAGTTGAAGAGTGCTGGAAGCTGTTTAGGCTTTTCACTTTTTGTGGCCAATAATCAGTTGCCTTTGGAAGGCCAAAGTTCTGATACCAAATCATCCTTTAACACTTAATGCATTCACTTCCCAGCTGAACTGCTTTAGCTCTTCTTATTAGAAAAACTGAAAATCATTTTTTTTTTCATTTTACTTTCACAATAATGACATAACAATGATGGAAGGTAATATCAAAAGTAATTGCATTTCAAATAGCATAAGAATAATACTGCAAGTTTTAAAATCATCATGATTCATGCAGTTAAATTTCTGAATCCTACTGTTTTGTATTTCTGAATTTACTAAGATGCGATATGATATCGACAGGATCAGAACGATTGACATTTTTAGGCACAAGGGAAAGTGATTTTTGTGGAAAGCTAATTGTAGGCACTTTTGTTGAAAACTTTGAAGTTTAAAATTCTGTCTTTAATGAGTAAAACTGCTATCACTTGCTAAGTAAGAGTGAAAAAAGGCCAGAGAGTAGAAACAAGTAGCCGAAGTTACTGCAAGAGTTTAAGATTAACAAACACTGATTTCACCAAGAACTGAAAGGTGACACACACAGAAACATTTATCGTCACCTGTAGCTTAGCTCAAAATTCGATTTGAGGAGTGTAGGGTATAAAGGTACCTGGAATGAAAACATTGCTTCAAATAAATCATAGAAATTTTCTTATATCAAAGTGCTATTAATTAAAGTTCATGGATCGTGAAAGTGTTTACAAGCAAATACGTTATATGGGTTTATTGGAAATGGTAAAGATTCGGAAGTCCGGATATCCAGTACGATATCGGTATGAATCGTTTGTGGAACGTTATCGGTTGCTTGTTAATGGTATTGGTGAGATTTTATGCTGATTTGAAATTATTCAGGAGGTGAAAATATGGGTTTCAAATGTTATTTCGGAGACTCAAAGTTTCGCATTTGGATAGTATTTCGAATTGCCAGAAATTCCAATTCCAGATTTGATTTAAATTTTAAATTCAATGAATTATCGCAGAGTAAAAAAAGAATTTAGGGCCTCCACATACGGTAGATTGTCGAGCAGCATCACGACAAATTTGTAGTGTTGTATTAGGAGCGAATGTGGATATTAGGCTTGGCAAAACGATGGTATTCTTAAAGGAAGCCCAGCACTTGATCCTTCAACAAGTAATAGATTATTTGCAAATTAAAAAACTAAAATTGTTCATTTTGGTGTATTCATTGCATCGAATGTTTTTTCCTATTGAGGCAGGTATCCCAAGCCATACAGATTTTCATTTTTAATTTCCTCCAATGAGAACAATTTAATTACAGTGTGCTTCCGCCTCTTCTTTTTTCTTTTCAAACTTTGGAAATTTAGATTAAATAGTTTATTCATTTTGGAAATATGATTACGAATGTGACTGATCGAGAAGGAATTCAGGAACACGAACAGATGCTGATCCTACGTGTGACAACGATCCAGAAAAACATTCGTGGATGGATTCATCGAATGCATTTTGAACGAATGAAAGCTGCTGCTCTTGTTGTTGAAAAATACTGGCGAGGTTATGTCCAACGACAACGCTATCGCCAGGTATTAGCAAATTTTAAAACTCCCTATATGTATTTCCAGTCGAGAGCTTTGTTTGAAGACACGCATTTCTTCCCTTCAAGCACTCATTTCATTTAATTAAATAAATAGGGGCAGTTACTATTATTCAATTGACTAATATTATTAAGATAATTGGAAAGCTGAAAATCAGAAATTAAGAGATGGTGACAAGAAAAGGTTGGCAGATGTCAAAAGTTTAAGTTAAGATGAGACCGTTGCTGATTGGTTCGTGGATAAAACCAAAGTAGGAATTTTCTGTAGCTTCACACTAGAATGGAAACTAATTTCATTTAACAGTTCTGGAGGGGTAGACTAATCGTGTCTACCTTCATCCACCTTTACAAATTTACTTTGAGCGCAAACAACCGCCTGTTATAATAGTGGTAAGTAGAAGCGACAAATAATAATTTAAATCTAGTAGTAACCATGGTCTAACATTTAGATGTTAAGCAGAGAGACAAATAAACGTCTTTCGCTCTTTTTCAGGTTATTCATTCTGGAAATTTGCGTATCACTCTCTCTCGACTTCCCGAAATTAATCACTAGACTGCTTATCTTCACAACTTATAAATCAGGAGTTGTAACTCTAAAATCTGAAGGCTGCAGATTAAGATTTACTAAGATTAACAATTCTGATTGGAAGTGTTAGGGAAGAGTTCTTAGGAAGAATAGGGGTATTGTGGAGTCGGATAATCTATTTCTCTTCATCAGTTTTTGATGTTACTAGACAAGTATAATCTTACCTAATTAGATTATCTAATTAGGTAAGCTAACTAGCTACTAACTCTTAAAGCAATGAAGGATAATTACTTTGCAAATCCATTATTTCCTCAGTAGAATAGCGCTATTTTTTTAATTCCTTTGTCTTTCTACTTTCTGCCATTCGTTCCATTTGTCTCAAGTGAGTTCCGTGTTATTTGAAAAATTTCAAGTTACACGAAACATAAACTGAAATTAGCAACCTTTCACAAAAATCACTTTGAAATTAAACCATTCTATCCTAAATTGCTAAACCTAGTTAGGCAACCTAACATTTAAAAATGTGAGATGCTACAGTGCATAAGTCGACATGTTCTGATCAGGCAAATCGATGATAAAAATATAAAAGAAAGTAAAATTTTAATAAATAGAATAAATATAAGTAAAATAAAAATAAAATTTTAGATACAAATCGGGTTTAGACGACTTCAAGCAATCCTTCGTTCACGGCATATTGTCATACATTATAGGCTATTTCGAGCTATTATAACGCAGTTCCAGGTTTTTTCCATAAATTTTAAATAAGTTTAGAAAAGTTTAATTTCAAAATACTGCATTTCAGCTCACAAATTTATTTGCAAAAATTTTCTGAAAAAACTTTTAATTTTTTTTTTTTGTGATACTACTGAACATTAGGATGATAAGAATCATAATTTATTGTAGTTCTAGCAAACTAGGATATTATATTTAGTATTCAAAAAAAAAAAAAAAAAAAAAAATCGCATGATCTGATCGGTGATTTTTCGGCTCATTGTCGTGGGGCGTTGATAAGAAATAAGCTTCGGCGTAAAATCGAGCATGGTGAACGCTTCCCCGCAATGATGGTATCAGAGGATGATATCCTGAGTCCTGAGATCAGTCCTAGCTTAGTTTCTGCCAGTCTCGACGGTTATCCCACTGCTACGGTTATTTTTTCATTTGTTATGATGTTCATCGAATTCTAGAAACCCATGAAAACTCCATTTCAAATTTCCATTATTTTTAGGTTGATCGATTATTTGGTCACTTATCGCCGAATAGCACGCCTTATTGTAATATTACTCAGAGCAGCAGGCTACGACGGAGTGAAATGTAACACTTTAAACTCAGTAGAAAATAGATTCTGAGTTTGGTGAATAATTGTATTAAGTGTTTGAAGTTGAATGAATTGAGTTTCTGAAATATCTTATCGTCATGAATTGAATTTCAACATTTCAGATATCGGTCGACTATCAGTGATGATAAATCAACAGCAATAGAGGACGATGATTTGGGTGCTTTTCAATTTGAAAAATTCGCAGCGGCATATTTTCAGAAGCAAAATAGCGCTTATTACACGCGCAAATCTCTTCCGATTTCACTACTTCCGCATGATTCAGATCTAGATCGCAAAGTAAATTAGCCAGAATAAAGTAGCTGTTTCAAGTAATGAATTTCATAAATTTAAATTATCTATGAATCATTCCTTTCCATTACGGAACTTGGCTTTAATTTATAGGCGGCACTAGCAATTTGGTCTGTTATACAACGTTTTATGGGCGATGCAACCGAACCAAAAACAATTTCGCCAGTTTCGCAGAATTTGGAAAGCGTATGTCCCGATGATTGAGTTGAAAAATGAATAAGTAAGAGAGTAGGAAATGATAGAATGTCAAACTACAGTAATTATTCCATCCAATCTGTCTCATAATCCTTTAATGAGCATCATTTTAATTAACGAATAGCAACTTCCCTCTGCATAGAAAATCTTGAGCTCGATAACGAATATATATTGTTTAGCATAAATTTCTCTTTAAAATAACTAATTAGAATAATTAATCTAGCAAAGAAAATAAAAATCGCTGGCTCTTATTGAAGGTAAAACATATACCTGTTATGAGCAAATTATGCATTATAACTGGTGGAAATATGTTCAGAAAAGCTTCGCAACGTGAAAATGACTATGAGCAGGTAAGATTCAACCTGTGTAATGAATAATTTTGGCCTAACAGGGACAAATTCAAAATTAAGTTTAAATCTAATTGAGAGATATGCTTCTTTTGCAGCTTTTCGGCTCAACAAAGCATCATACTTCAAACTTTGATTTGACATCTGTCAGATATCAGAACTCCATTTTACAAGTTATGGATTTGCCCGATGAAAGAGGAATGGAAACGAAAAATGCCATCAAATACGGTAGCTATCAGCAGTATTACGGTACATTGCTAGATGCAGGGCTACCATCCAATCAAGATAAGCTGCAATTTATCATCGGGCATGGTATCTTACGGCCGGATATAAGGTGAAGCTTTAAATTTCGTAAACTCAGGAAGTGGAGAAGATATTTGAGTGAAAATAGTGCAAGTTAGTACTTTGCACAAATGTTAAATTACTTTTTTTTCTAAGAAAAATTTCTGGAGATTAATTCTCAGAAATGCAAGTCCCTTAATGAAAATTAATGGGAAAATGAAATCAATTTAGCAAAATAGTTCTTCATAACAGTTCTTCCAATGACCTTGTTAATTAATGAAGTGTGCATCGTGCATCACTCCACTGAACTTAGGAATTGAAGATTTCGAGAAGGACAATGAAGAGAAAATTGACAGAGACTATTGAAAATGATGGCATCTTTACAGGGACGAAGTATACTGTCAGCTATGCAAACAACTGACGAAAAATCCATCGGGAGGTTCATGCGCCCGTGGTTGGATATTAATTTCGTTATGTTTGGGTTGCTTCACACCGACGATCAGTTTCCTGCCCTATTTGCAATGTTTCATACGACAGAACTGTCCCACAAGAAGTTTTGCGGAATATATTGAAAGTAAACTGAAGCGAACGCTGGAGAACGGAACACGTGATTATCCACCGAACTCCATGGAAATACAGGTCACTTATGAGGTTTATTCGATATAAGAAGACAGAATCAGGATGCATCACCAGTTAGATAAAATCGTTTGCAGAGAGCCTGGAGGATGACGCAAAAATGAGTACTAATTAAAAAATTTTGCAAGCAAGAATACAATTTCAAAATTAATAAAGAATATGTTAGTGTAAAAATACTGCTGATTTTTATAATTTTAATGGTGAAGTAAAATCTAATTGACGAAATTTTAAATTTTGAAATATTTAATGTTGGCATAAATTTTTCGTTTTCAACCGTATATCTGGATAATTTTTAGAAAAACTTCACTTTCCATATCATCCATAGAAGTTTTCATTGCTTCATTTTCCATAACAAGAGTTTCCATCGACGAAGTTTTCGTTTCAGAACTTTATATGACAGCTAATTTTTAACACTTAAATATCAAANTTCGTTAAAAGATTCCGACACATTAATTGATTTAATATATTTTTGGTCTGGAAATCAAGTTTTGTCGCATTGAACGCTGAAAAATTTTTTTTATTTGAGGCATCGAAAATGAAGAAACCTTTATCAATTGATATTACATTTATGGACGGCACAATGATTGTTGTAAATGCAGATTCTGGAACAACATCCAAAGAGATTTGCAACCAAATTGCTGATGCTATCAGATTAAAAGAATCCTTCGGGTTCTCTCTTTATATTTCTTACTTCGATAAGGTTTACTTTTATTAACATTCATTTTTGCATCTTTGATTGCTTGATTGGTGATTTAATGGTTTACATATTGCTAATTTAATTATCTATGCAGAAAGAGAATATGGACTTTTTCCTCTTTATTAATTAAGGCCCTGCCACTTCAGTTAGGCTAAATATATTTTTGGTTTGATTTCCAAAGTATTGTCTTGATTTTCTTCTACATAAGCTAATGAAGTTAACTTTTTTACAATTTCATTAATAGATTCTTAAACCTTTAGTTCATTATTTACTTTACTATAAGCTAGAAAGGGAAGAAATATCATAGTAATTAAGTTTGGAAGAAGTTTTTTTTTGCAAGCGGTGTTGTGGAATAAACAGAAAATTGCTATTGTTTCATTTCTAAAATACCTTACAGGTGGTATCGCTTGGTTGTGGACCGGAACATATCATGGATGCAATAAGCCAGTGTGAAGAATATGCTAAGGAAACAGAAAAGGAAGGTGTAAATCCTTTATGGCGTTTCTTTTACAGAAAAGAAATTTTCAGTCCATGGCATAATCCGAGGTAAGTGGGAGGTGGTATATTTGCAATTAATATTTCCACTAATTTTTTTACCGTTAATTACAAACTATCACTGGTAGTCCTATTTTTTTCTGTAGTTTCGAGACTCTTTATTGAAAAATTTCACTTTTATCTTGATATCATGAACTTCTCTGTCACCCATATGGTACTTTTTTTTAAAAATCAGTTTACTGATATTGCAGTTAGAAACAAATCCGTTGGGACATTTGTTTTTTGCAAAAATTTAAATTAAAATAGTTGAAGACGGAGCACAAGTGTTACACACTTTCATTTTTTCTTTTAGCAACGATCTAGTAAGCACCAATCTCATTTACCACCAAATTATCCGAGGTGTAAAGTACGGCGAGTATCATATCACTAAGGTTACTGATTTGATCATTTTTGTTACAAAATCATGTCTATCACTTGAAATGCCTGTGCGTTTTCCACCACTGATCCATAATATCTTGATATAACAAGTAATACTTCATTTTGCCGAACAAGGAGGAAGAATTGGCAGCACTTGCTGCTGAGCAGTACTACATTGATCATGATCATGGAGATGCTGCCTTGGATATCGATAAGCTGCAAAACAGTTTGATCATGTACCTTCCATCAGATGAAGTTCGAAATGCCGACGAAGTCATTCGTGAGCGATGGCTTCAGCTCGTACTTCATGCCTTCAGAAAAGTATCATATCATATCGTTTCACTTGTTATTTGATGTGGCACATTATTGGCTATCATTTGTATATGTGCACTTTTACGGTGGTCAATTAATTAAATAATTACTGGAATTTAAATTTTTTTGCAGAAATTTCAACTAAATCATCCAACGACTGAACAGGTGAAGGCAGATGTAGTTGCATTTGCTAAACAAAGGTGGCCACTGCTTTTTTCAAAATATTTCGATGCACTCAATTACGGCAATCTTTCCTTACCAGATGGCCAAGTAAAATTACAACTCCATCCTAACAGAATTATAGTTTTTTTTTAACCTTCTCATTGTTGGACATTGCTAATATTTAATGAAATATTCACATCTTGAAAGTTATTCAGTTGTTGATTGCTGTAAATTGGCAAGGCATTTTTGTGGTTGATGCTCAAGATGATGTCGCACTTCAATTTACTTACTCAGAAATAACCAGAATCTCATCAACAGCGTAAGTAAAATTGTACTCTTAAGATTTTCGAAATAAAAAAACACTAAAACTTTGTTGAATGGTTAAAAGTTCATTAAATACGTAGCGGAAAGTAAAGAGCATTGGATAGACTTTTTCGATGAATGATAATTGATAGAGTAACATCTGCTCTTTCTTTCTTATCACTCGAATCCAAGATTATTCTCGAATAATAAAGAATGCTCAGTTATTGTTTCATAACAATTCAGTCACATTATTATCAGATTTGCTAGGTAAGGCTTATTACCTATTCCATTCCTTCTTCTCATTTATCATATGGAGTTACAATTTTGTCATGATAATTGTATATCAAGCTTTGTCAATGAATTTACCAATGTTTCTAAGAAATATAAGCTGCAGTCTTTTTTAAAAGTCTTGTTCTCTACTCTCAAATTAAGAAATTATTTTCATCTGTTAAAAACCTCACTGAAAGATAAATTAAAATCTGAAAAAAATTCAGAAGCAGTAAAAATGGTATTGGAATTCTTACGATTGAAAAACTTGATGGCACTGAATATTGCTTTGAGTCACTTAATGCAAAGGATATTAACCAACTTGTTGAATTTTTTCTGAATGGTTTAACAAAGAGATCGAAATATCTTTTGGCACTTCAGGATTATTCTTCCAACGAAGGTAATGATGAGGCTTGATTATCAACTAGTTAAGAACAAATTTAGCATACAAAATCTTACTGATTTTTTTTTAAAATTCCTCCTGTGAAATTTTAGCAACTTCATTTTGCTTCAATTCTCAGTCCTTTGCTCAGATTCTATAAAATCCCTGTTATGTATATTGCCATATCAGTAAATGTCTATAAATAATGTCTGTTTTATCAGTAGATATCACTGAAAAAAGAAGTGTAATGTTATTGCGAATGATTAACGTGAAATCAATCAAACTGCATGTTTAGATAATGATGAATGGAATACGGACTTAAATTTTAAGAAAGGTGACTTGCTATACCTGAATGACGATTTCTGTGGCGAATCATTACGTAGCAGCCAGTTCGTCAAGGGAGAAAATATGAGGACCGGTACTCAAGGCTTAATACCCGTTAACCTGGTTCATATCATTCCAACCATAAGTAAACCATCGGTGGAAGCACTGGTTAGCTGTGAAGAATAATTGTTTTAGAATCAGCAGGACTGGATAATAGTTATTGCCTTTTTATTACCTTATTAGTTTTTGCTTCAGCTAACTATGATAGTGATCTTACCACCATCCTTTCTACTTTTCATTCACTTAATTTTTATTCAGGATATGTTTACACGTTTCCAAGAATTGGACTGCCCAATGAACCGGCAGGTAGCACTAATGACACGTCAATTAGTTGTTAACCGTGAGCATACCTTGGAACATTTCGCCGCGGACAATTTCAGGTACACTTAGTTAGATCAAGTATTTAAATTATAGCGATTTTTTTTTTGTCAGACTTCACTGTTGTGAATGAGATTAAATGTGGCAAAGAAATTAAATAACTTTCAAGATTGCTAGTCTAAAAATGTTTAAGAGAAGTCTCATCTTATCTCTGAGCCTTTTTTATCAAACTTATCGCAGTTATGGAAGAAGTAAATTGCAGGTCACAACCTTCACTACCACAAGGATTAAGTGAAGATTTCTATGAGCACTATATGCCATACAGTTTGTGGTCGTACAGTCGTGAACCACTGAAGATGCCTCTACTAAAGGTTCGGACTATTATTTTAAATAAGAAAAGTTATTTAACAGGTAGCGAAGTCAAAGTTCAGTGCACTGTAATAGCTATCTTGCCGAGAAATTTTACCCTTACTTTTATCTATGATATCGAACGGGTAGTGAGCATATAATATACGTTACTGATATTTTTTAGCCTTACCGATTCATAAAGTTGAAATTTACAGAAACTGCAGGAGAAAAAAGAACCATCGCAAGCGGCAATTAAAGGATATTTAGCAATTTTAAAATATATGGGAGATTATCCATGCCGGCGTATTTTCAGCAACACTGAACTTACTGATGAAGTTTTCAAAGGAGTTTTTAAATATGTTTGTTTTTTTTTGCTTATATTTGCATTTCAAATAAATGAACGAACAGTTCTAGTAAGACTTTTTCTATAATTCAAGTAGTCCAATGTTAATAATTTGCAGGAAATTTTACGAGACGAGATTTACTGCCAGTTGATGAAACAGTTAACTTACAACTATAATCTAGTAAGTGTTGAGCACGGTTGGGAGTTAATGTGGTTATGTACGGGGATATTTCCTCCCAGTCAGTCACTCCTTAAAGAAGTAGAGTTATTTTTCCGATCCAGACAACATCCTTTGGCATTTCACTGTCTCATCAGACTTCAGAAAATCCAGCGGTATGTTCTCGTATCAGACATCGATTTATTTACTTTTTTTTTTTAAATGAGACAAAGCTTTTTTTTTTTTTTTCATTGAATATAAATTGAGATGAAATTTAGGACTGGACGGAGGAAATTTCCACCTCACGATGTTGAAGTGGAAGCAGTAAGACAACGAACCGTGCAAATATTCCACAAAGTTTTCTTTCCTGATAATACAGATGAGATTATTGAAGTGGATTCGACAACAAAAGCTCACGATTTCTGCCGTCGAATTGGAACACGTTTAGGACTCATCTCCATTGATGGATTCGCTCTGTTTGTTAAAGTAAATAACAAAGGTATAACCCTTTAATGACCTTTTCTCTTCATTTATTTACACTAAGCCTTGATTTATACCGCTTCAGTAATCTCCGCACCCGACGGTGAATTTTTCTTTGACTTCTTACGTCAGTTGTACGAATGGATGCAACCTAGAAATGGAACTGTTAGAAATGGAACTGTTTTTAATTTCTCATATCAACTTTTCTTCATGAAAAAGCTATGGATTAATGCAATACCTGGAGAAGATCGTACTGCTGACCTCGTTTTTCATTATCCACAGGTAATTTATATTTTCAACAAGTGGACGCATATTATAAATATTGTTTTTACCTGTTGCTATTGATCTGAAATCACAATTAGACACACAAAATTGCACATTTTCAAGAAAGATAATCAGTCCTGAAGGTTAAAAAATGGTAAAAAATTAATTGTTTCGTTAACAAATCATTTAGGATGTTCCGAAATGCTGAGAATGATGATATTTACTTTCACTTAAGAACATATTGCTCTAAATCATCATTTTCACGTCTAACTCTAATTATATCTAGGAGCTACCCAAGTATTTACGTGGCTACCACGCAGTAACACGGCAGCAAGCAGTGGAATTAGCAGCTGTGATACTTCGTGCACGAACTCGTGATGATAGGGCAGCACCATTATCACAACTGACGCAGATCATTTCAGATATTGTCCCACGTGATATGATCAAAACATACAGTGGTAGTGAGTGGAAGAAGGTTAATTACAGTAGTATCCTCCTTTTCTCTCCTAATACCAGAAAGCTGAAGCTGAAGTTCAAGTAACTACAAAATAAAATTCGTGCAATGATTCTAAATATTCACAGGAAATATTTCATCACTTGCTAATTCTCTTTTCTTTGAGTATATAACGGATGCCTACGTTGGATGTTATGAGAATATGCCATCAAATGAAGCTAAGATACATTTTTTGAAAAGGATCGCAGAATGGCCTACTTTTAGTTCCACTTTCTTCGAGGTATTTGCCTTAACTTTAAATCTTTTCAACTACTACATTTTAAAAGTATTAATTAAAACTTTATTAGAAATCCGTTTCAGTTTATGAAATAACAAGCTGACTCTTTTATGAAAATGCAACTCCAGTTTTAGCTTAATGAAGGCAGTTTTAGATTTTATTTCCAGATAAAAATTGTTCAGGTAAAACAGTCATCAGATTCTGCTATTCCCGATAAATTACTGATATCGATCAACAAAACAGGTGTGCATTTATACAATCCGACAACGAAACAACCTATCGCCCATTATCCATTCACAACATTAAGCAACTGGAACAGTGGCAATACATATTTTCATATGACAATTGGAAGTTTAATGAAAGGTGGACGAGGTACTCGACTACTTTTGGAAACATCGCTTGTAAGCTTTCGACAAATTCAATTAATTTTATCATTACAAAGCAAGGAAATGTTTACAAATATACCAATTAGGTTCATTTACTAAAGTGACATTGATGATTTTCATTTTCAAGATAGCCACGTCAAACATCAGGTGAGCTGCATAAATCTTCCTGTACAGATGCTATTTTATGACGAAATACTTCTGGAACTGAGAAATTTAGGACTAGAAATGAGTATAAAATGCCGGGTAAATCGATTTTAAAATTTTATTCAAAAATTTTACTTCTAGGGATACAAAATGGATGATTTGCTCACATCTTATATCAAATTGTTCCTTGCAACCTTAAATCGATCTGCTCCAATGATCGGAAACGAAGCTGCGGCATTATAAAGATTTTATTTATCAGCTTATTAGTTTACAGAAGGGACAAACTCTTCAGTCATACAATCACCTCATCAATTCATAGAGATGGCAGTACTCTTCATGTGATATTCTATTAGCACTTGAAAAGTTAGTCTCACATGTTTTTCGTAAGTAATTTTGATTTTAGCCAAATTTTCCTCCAAAATGCAATGAAATGAGATCGATCAGATCTCTTAATACCAAACGAAACTCTTAGCAATAAGTAACAGAATCAGAATCAGGAAACTACTCTAGTGACTCTTGACTGATATTTATTGCTCTTACCTAATTGAGAAGTAATTTTACACTTGAAATTTTGTAGCTTTTCTTCTCGCATTAATATGTTAACTGCAAGCTGCAAGTTATCGGGAAGGAAAAGCAATTAATGATACCTATCTAAATAAGATGAAGTCATTCATGCTTATGAATTGTTCATTGATAATAGCTCAGAATCATTTACAATGATTATATCCAATGATTGAAACAGCTTAACCGTTTGAAATTGTATAATTATATCACTCTTTGATGAAATCTTTTCACTTCATAATCTAAATTTCACATTATAATGTATTGCCGAAGAACTTATTAGTTACAAAGCTGTTTTCCCATCTCCATCTCACTTCATTAAATATATATTTTTACTTACTATTAATTTTTTTGTGAAATTAAAACTAAATCGTTTATGAGAAAAATTATACTGTAATTGTGGGAAGCTTGTGCATTAAAAGCAAAGTCATTTGAACAAGCGATTAAGAAATATTATGCCAGGAATTCAAATTTAATTTCAGTTGAGCAAATTACATGGTACCATATAATTTGCTTATCATATAATTAATAGAGTACCTTTTTTACTAAGATCATTCCTTCAATTTTTTTGGGCGTTGCTCAAAGTACATTGCTACTGGCATTCTTCAAGACCACATTGAAATCAGTGAAATATTCGAAAAATGATTCCTTAAATAGTCTTAGAAGATTTGCAAAGTGGATAAGCTATTAATAGTGATATAAGATCTTAGTAAAAAAGGTGCTGTCTGTATTAATAGTAGTGTGGAGAAATACTATAGATCGAAAAACAAAACTTATAAAGTAAGTCATTTTTATTCAAAATAGTACAATAATACCAGTGCAAATCTAAAGTTTTAAACTGAAATTTGGTGAATTTAATTATATTAATTGTACTACTAAATATCATGCGTAAATAAAATACATTATTGACAAAGTAAAAAAAATGACATAATTTAAAAGTATTTCAGTAAAAAAAGAGATCTAACTGATAAAAATTTATACTTTGAAGAAATTGTATTATTTGCAAATAAGATTGACTCCATTGCAATAGTGATTGAGTTGGAATTAATTTCTGCAAGTTTTGAAAGATTTTACTACCACATTTTTTAGGCCCTCCACGCATTATTGAAGACTAAATCTTGGGATAGAATTTGCACTTATTTTGTCTTCTAAACGTTGGCAGTAATAGTAGTAGTAGTAAACAAAAAAGAATTCATGATGAGATTCATCTCTAATAAAGAATTTTTTTTTAGGTAGAAACCCAAAAGCGCTAATAAAATTTGAGAGTTTATGCTCAGTCAGAAATTTATGATATGTCAAAATGACTGCTGATAGTAGTGAGAGAATTGATAAGATGATATGATTATTTTGATATTATTTTTCAACTCTTCTCAATCATTAAATTGTGAAAGTGATGCGAAAACGTAGCAACACTATCCATCGATAATCAAATGTTTCATTTCCATTACATGGGTGTTTTGAAACCAATTCGAACAATTTCCCTTTAATTGCTGCATTTCACATAAATTAGTTTCAAAGGAATGTCCAAAACATGGATAGCCACCACTCGTTGGTTTCGGTGATGTACATGTCCGATTCCTTAATAATATGATTAGATTAATCTGAAAATTATCATTCTGATATCATATTAGATGTGAGGAAAAGGTACAAGGTGAGAAGAAATGATTAATTAGACATCTAATTGGAATGACAACTTAATCTGTGAAAATGAGTTTGTTTAAGTAAGCTCGAAGATTTCGTGCTATAATACGATGCATGCAACATGCAAGTTGAATAAGTGCAACCATTTCATGCTTGCTCCCTAATTGGTTCATTAATTACACTAGAATATGGAACTCATTCTCAACGGATATCTTCTAGGTAGCTGTGGATGGAATTTTTGCTCCAAGCAATGGCAATGAGATATTTCGATGGATCACCTAACTTCAGTTCTCAACAATCTTCTTGAGCTGATGCTGAAGAAAACAGGAAAAAGGAAATTGCTCATCAGCTTCCTCTCACTAGACAGAACAAAATATTAGACTGAACTTTTGCAGAGATATTTGCGATCATCTGCGGTAATGATTAAGCTGGAAAACTTCGCAAAGAAAACCTTGTTCTAAGAGCTTTAATGCAACCAACAACACATGGCGACCATTCGCTCCATTCTGACCAAACTCCGTTCGTTGAATCTAAAGCTTCCAATACTTTCAGCATTCAACTTCAGCATGCCGAATATTTTTGAAATAATTCCTTCATTTTCAACTGTGGCATTTTTCAATTATTTCACAAAACTCTTCTAATGCGAATATTGCTGCTCAAAGATTTTCCTGATTTTACGTGGTTTGGTAGCATTTACTGGAGCAGGACAGTTTTAATTTCGGCTGCAGACATAAGACAATTAGCCAAGAATATACTCTGATCTGAGAAATGCATGCGATATTGGCAAGTCAGGTTTTGCTTCATCTCCGAAGGCAAAGCCTAGTTTACTGAGGAACAAAAATTGCGGCACTGTACAGCATGAGGGTTCATATTCATATCGCATAGAACAGAGGAGATTGACTCTTGACTCTAACCTTTGCAAGATTCGGTTTTGCACATGGTAGCCATATAGGCAAGTCCAACGCATGACTTGCCAATACCTTGAGAGGATGGTCTTTCACAGTATCTTTGCCGTGACTGATACGCAAAGCCACATGTAGCGGAGCAGGCTGACCACGCAGTCCACGTACTCCACGCTCCATCTTGTGCTGCAAACCTCTGAAGTACACCAACTAGAGCATGCAAGTTGCTGTAATTCAGTAATTTTAAAGCATGCAGCATTCTGCGCATAGATGCTTTCGTTAAGCTTGGTAGATAGTTACGCCAGGTTTTATGCATCTGCCGGAAGATTCGCATATTAAGGGGAGAGTGTAAGCTTCTTGTTTGCAAGTGGAACCAATTCACATTATATGCCTCAGCAATAAACCTACACTGAAGACAACGGGATGTGTCATTGCATGGAGCTAGTTCAAAATCCGAGCCAAGACACGGCGAACCACCGTTCAATGCGCGAGGATTCGAGCAAAACCTGAAATGAAAACTGAAGTAGGTTTTATCACTGAACAGAACGATTTTTCATAAATGCATTTTTTTGCCAAAGATTTGAAAGTCGATGTGAGTGAGTTACTACCGCTCCAGTAAGAGGCTATCAAAACATGGTACCTTGTTCGAGATTGATAACCATTGATACATGGATCAGAACACTGGGACCATTCTGACCATGTTGTCCAAGCTCCGTCAATTGGAGTACCAGTGCAGGCTATTTCCGGTACGCAAAGTCTCTGATCGAATGAGAAGCCGGAGCAGTAAGAGCCTCTAAAACTATTTCCTTTGCAAAAACGACAACAGAACGCTATTTCGGTTTCGAAAACAGGATAACGTGAAACCGATTGCAGAAGATTAGTAACCTGTTTGAAGGCAAGGGATTGGAACACATCCTGTTTCGAATTTGATGACCACTAGTGCCACAACTACTTGAACATGAGCTCCATTCACTCCAGCTAGACCAATCACCACTTTTGGAAACTGAAACATAAATCTTAAAACTTCAGGTAAAACCTTTTCAGGATAGTATGGACAGTACTGAATCATCGAATCTTCTAAAGCAAAGATCCAGGATGTCAGATGCTGCACCCAAATTTTGAATTATAATGAACGATCCACAGTGATTGGATAGGAAATGGATGTGAAGTATGATTGAAATACAACATACGACATATGTGTGGAGTACACGGACGCTTCTCAAAAATGGCACCAACGCAGAAGCCTTGCAGTGATAATTCTATAATCTGACAGAATCGTCTTCTGAACTGATTCATCGTAAAACAGCTACAACTTGACCATTCGCTCCATTCGCTCCATCTAGGTACTGCAATTCAAGAACACGTAACAATTCCGATTCCAGACCTCCGTCATGTCTCTTCTCAGTATTCCAAAATAAAAGTGTCGGCAAATATTTCGTTGCAATTCAAGATTTATTTCAACAGAACTATTTAGAAGCTTCTGTCCAACACCTTGCAGGCCATGAAAACGCAATCCTCACTTCACTTCTAACCGATTGCTAGACTATTCAGTTAGCTCTAATAGCTAGCAAACTTTCCTCACAATTTGCATCAGAAGTTGAAGAAGCACTTATGATGCTGTTCAAGTCATCGGCACAAGAAGCACTGTTGCATGATCGCTCTTCCATCGATCTTCCGTTGCACAAGAACACGAGAGATGCTGTGCACTTTCTGAATCTAGCCTGAAGGCCTTCACCGCAAGTAGTGGAACAAGATGACCAATGTGACCATGAACTCCATCCACTTTTATCTGCAGTAGCAGAGAGAAAAGTGTTGCGATCAGACGCTGAGTGTTGAAAACTTGAAAATAGCTTTCTGAGTCTTCTTCACTGATGAAACTATCTAGTCTATGCAATACTCTAACGGACTTTTCGACGAAACTGCTTCCGGTATTAGCAATTATTCATAAATATTTTCATCTTAAATTTCTCACAGTTATTTGTATCATGATAATTTCTCAATTTTCCTTCATGATGTTCGAGAAATCAGAGTTTAAAAGTGTAAGATCGTCATCCCTTACAAAACAAATGCACATTTTTCCATCTTTTAAACAAATTATTTTAGCTTTGAAATCATAAAACAATATTTTCAATTTTGCTAAACAAAACTTTCTTAGATTCTGCCAAAGTTTAAAATGCTGAAAAGCTATACATTCTTTTACTGTTAAGACAAAGCGGATTAATTAGTTATAAAATATGCTTATTTTATTTCAATTTTTTTGAATGAATAGTTCAAGTTTTCCATTAGATTCGAAAAGCAATATCGAAAGGAGAAATTTTAATGTAAAAAATTTGTTGAGAAAATTTTACTTGAATATTCACCATTAAGTATTCAAGAAAATTTTCTTAAGTGCAGTTTTTTTTCAGTCAGACAACAACGACTAAAATAAACTTCCTGTTGCAATATGTTCATAGCATTTTGAACATTTATTTACCCTTAAAAAAAAAAAAAACAATGGATCAATTTAAGTGTAATTTTGCTATAAGTTAACATCGTATTTTTGAGGGAATTCGGAGAAATAAATTTTGTCACTCTCATCTTTTCCACTTTTAGCAAAATAACCCATAAAATAACTAGGAGAATTCACCGGCACTACTGCATGAGTTGTCGTTGCATGACTGAATATCAAAGAGCGGTTCACCTCTTGTACAGTTAGCACCTTTACGACAAGTACGTTTCCTGAAAAGTAAAGAGACTTGCAGTTCACTTTAGGATCATTTGCAAAGAAAACAAACAAGTCGCTTTCACAGCTAAAATTAGAATGACTGGTGATATGTATTCTGGGATGAAAGTTTGATAGGATGGGATGAAAGAAATTTCAACTATCTCAACCTTATACGAGTTCCGGTGCCACAGCTACGTGAACAAGGCTGCCATTCCTGCCACATGTCCCATAACTTCACTTCTGGAGTGACTACTGCGGCAATATAATTAGATGGAACTTTACGACGCAGCTTCTTGTCCTTTGTAGGAATTGATGCTTTGCATGAAATGTCGCATGCTTCTGTTTCGTTTGCTTCCCCTAAATTTATAAATTCCGCGCAAATATTATATGTGTTCTACTACGACCATTGCACTGCCATAAATTCTCGAAACAAATATTCACTGTAAAATTTCAACTGTTAAACATACAATCCAGCAACTCTACTCCTTCCTCAGTTATAAAATATACAATTATGGAAATTACGGCTAAACATACCAGAACACTCATGATCCTCATCACCAGCTCGTATTAGGCCTATTCGGCAGTACCGCTTACGACGTCGTACTTCTTCATGTTCACAAGTTAAACAAGCGGTCCAGTCACTCCATGATGACCATTCAGGACATGGACGCAAAACACAACGTCGTTGATCAACTGCTAAATTTGATTTCGGACAATCATCTGCAAAGGTTTTGTTTTTTAAACGGAATCCACAACTGACAAATGCCAACTGTCACACCAGTTGGACAAAAGGTACATGACAATCCCTATGAGAATGCTATGAAAATTAGCCAAGTTTGACTATCACCTCACTGATATGCGGAAGACGAACCTGTAATACATTTCCGAACTCTAAGTTGTACACCTTCACCACAGGAAGCAGAACATGGAAGCCAATCGGTCCATTCACTCCATAGTTGCAGTAATGTGACATTCTCATCACAATTCTACAATTTAACGTGGTAATGAAACTTATAATACCAATTGAGACTTTTCAGGAAAATAATGAAACTTTGTCGAGAATATTCTGGTAGCTAGTGTTAAGAATAACTGTAATGTAGTGGATATTGATGGCGAAGTAGTAAACGATCACTTCATCTCAATTCATCATGAAAGTTTGTTGCAGATTTAAAATAAACAAACTTTCTCATTACACGTCCTAGCCTGCTTCTGGCTACTACCACACAGTGATCCATTGCAGAGCCGCTCACGTAACTGAAAACCCAATCCACACGATACTGAACACGGCAACCAATCACCCCACGTTTCCAATACACACGTCTGCAACGCGAGTATTTAACCTTTATCACTCTTTATCAGATTAACAGCTGCAAAGCACACGCTGCTCCATCCAATTCTCGAGTGTCTCACCTCTCTCACCTGTTCCTTTCTCAGGGATCAATTTCGAAAATGACGACCCAATTACGACATTCGTTTGGATTTAGAAAGATGCAGGAAGAAAAAGGACAGTATTTGGATAAGTAAATAGTTTACCTTATCTTGACAAGGTTCAATTTGAGCACCTTCACCTTCACATCCATCCAACTCTCTGCACTGACGCTTCCTACTGCGTTGTCCATTACCACACGTCGAACTGCATGGAGACCATAATTCCCATTCATACCATGCCGAGCATTTACCCTAAACCTACTTCATCTGACCTAACAGAAAGGTGGAGTAGAGCAATCAGATGACAGGAAATAGCTAACAGAACTATTACTTGATTACAGTATCGCTCTTCCCTGAGAACATTGGAACAGTTTTGTCCTTTGACACAGATCTGAGTTCTAGTCTGATATCCGTCACCACACGTCACGTTACATTCACTCCATTCATTCCACATTACAGCTTCCCAGCAGGGCGCTGTTTCCGGAATACATGGTCGGAAATTCGTTGATTCACCGGAGCATTCTTGCTGCAGTAAGTTACTATGGCTGATAGTCTACAGTTCATACAAAAAAGAGGGTTTTTTTCGGAACTAAGTGATTCAGTGAAGAAGTATAATTCAACACAATCCTACCTTCTGACAAATACGCTTCCGCTGCTGTTTGCCATCTTTACCACAAGACACGGAACATTCGGACCACTCAGACCATTCGCTCCATTTTTCGCCATTATAACTTTCAGCTGCTGCAGGACAATCTTCCACACTTTCCACAACAGCTTTATTGTCGCACATCAGCATCTACAAATAAACCTCGTCTCTCTTTCGATCATATTTTGAATTCTAAGAATCGGTAACTCACCAAACATTTTCCTCCAACACAGAATTTTCCAGGTCCACAAGGCGAACCATCCGGATAATGACCCTTGTTTCGGATTAGTTCCGAGTCGACTAAATGGCACCAGATTTTGCATGGTTGGGTGCCATCTGCAAATCGTGAAAGAGAATGGCGAATGGAGCCGAAAAAAGGTTGAAAGGATTATATTTTGGAATACAACTTTTTTATACTAAGAAAAGATTTTGAAAATAGAAAACAAAGATAAATCAATTCTAATATTTTCTTTTCAAAACTTGCGCATTAATCACACTAATAACTAAAATTCAAGAGGCTATTTGTTGATTATAAAAAAATATTAATTACAGCTTAAATTACTGACGAAGAAATGCAGCACCGGTCAGTTGCCGGTCCGGTTTTTCTTGATCATATTTTATTGCCGCGCACAATTTTGTACCGTACTCTAACATTGTCATTGCTTTACAAGTTGATTTAACATTACCGCAAACTAGGCCACGTAAACCAGAGCCAGAACATTTTTTACCGCCATTATTCGGTCTAAACAAAAAAAAAAAAAAAAAAATGCAATGAATTAAAAATAAAAAGGTGAAGCGAAGAAAAGCAATAAGATATGCTTTTCTTTACCTGTATATATAATATTTCAATTAGTCATATGCAATTTTTGAAAAATATCATCATTTATGGTAAATATTTATTATTTATTTAAATTTCGTAATATTTACTAGTGTTAAACAAATTATTTAGTGATTAGCCAAAATTCTTAGTTATTAAAAATATTTTGCAAAGAACTAACGCAGGTTTGGTGCATGTTCGCATTTGACTTTTAATTTGTATACTGCCCGTTATCTGACATTGACTAATTGGGCATCGTTCCTCCTTGCTATTCCATTCCGACCAGGCTCCATCAACTTTGGCCGGGACCATTCCATAAGGCCATGGTTGACATCGTCCTTCAATGCAGAACTGCAACATCCAAAATTTTCTACTGTCGTAGAAAGAGTGCTCATCAGTTTTTAATTATTGTGTTAATTAATGGCAACAATCTTTCAGTGCTCAGTTTTTTCAAACTGGATATTTGTTAGATGGTAAATTTTCACAAATATTTAGTTTTGTATCTGAACTGCAACGGTAACAACAGAAACAGTTCCTTACTTAGTGTACTTCTCGCACTATCCTTTTTTTTGTTATTTTAAGTGCATATTAATTGCTTCCTAATATCCATTACTAAAACTTTAATTGTAGCAATTACCACCTTATTATTACCGCACCAACTGCCTTCCAGTGCAGGATGAGCGGTCGAAATTGTTGAGCCATTATTTCCACACCACAAAATGCGACAAATATCCTTAAATAGAAGAGATTCATCCAAATGAAATATTCTGATTTACACTTGAATACCTTAATAGAGGTATCTTTTTTAGAAAATGAATCCATTTGTTTTAATTGTTTGCGATATTATTGAAACAATGAAAATAGAAGAAAAATCGAACATCCATCATACGTTCTTCCGGTATTTCAACCTCGAAACCTCTGCCCCAAAAATAAGAACACTGTTGGTCGGCTGTAAGACGTTGTCCAGGTAAGGAACCATTCTTCATATGATTATAAGTCAAGAGTCCTTCTGATACGTCACGCAGGCAATTACCACGACCACTTTCACTGTAAAACAATACACAGAATAATCAGCAAATACGATTAACAGACCAAAAAATAGTTTAAAATTTCGTCAGTTCAAACTTACTCCAAATCCAATAAGAACGCATTGAATTCACGTACAGAACATTTACTCCACGTAGTTTTACCGGCTCCATTTACTGCTGACATTAAGCAACAACTTCGGCCGCACTGATTTTGTACACCGTCGTGCACCATACCCATGCTGTAATCGCTACTGATAAAGATGATTCTCTCTGTTGGCAATCAGTTACTGATAAAGCGCAGTTGTTTCTACTAAGTAGGCTGGTCTTTGAATTTCTATTTCGGAATGGACACCAGTTGCATGAATTGAAGCAACAACCTTTACTCTGTATCACAATTAGACTATAAACGAACTTGTGGCCCATTTCATGAGCTAAAACAAATGATCGGCCAAGATGCATCCCTTCCACCAAACTGCATGCAAATATCTGATCACACATTCGTGCTACTGGTGCCACACCCGCAACTGAAGTCGTCGTATGGTAAATGTCATACCTGTAACATATCTGAAGCTGATTCTGTAATAATTTGAGTTAAATTCATAATTTTGTAGGTATTACTTAACAACGAAAAATCAGCTTAGTTGTAGGAAGAATAATAATTCATTGTTGTTTTATCTTTAGTTCCACCAAAAATATCCAATTTGAGGGCACACTATAGATGAAAAACCTTCTCTTTAACTTTGTTAGCATATTGATATTATTATTGCCATTGTAAGCTATTCAAACCTGGCGATTAAAAGTCATGTAAAAACTAATTATCACATGGATTAATCAATAAACAATATCTTCACTATCATCACGAATTCTACCGCAAATCACAGCTTTCTCAAGTTTACGAAAACAGCCGCTGCAATTTCTAAAAGATAAATGGAATTTTTCAAATTCTCTATTATAAAAATATTAGTTGTAATTTTTTCGTATTCTGAGATGATCTTCAAAAATTTGGATTTTTTTTTTTCCAAAAAAATAATTTTAGAGATCACAGAGAAATGACAATATAGTTTCATGTGAGTAAAAATTTTTTGCCAAAATATTGCTTATTTTCTTATATCTCCAATATCTTATAATTCACTTTTTAAGTAGCATCAAAAATAACCAATTCTAAAATGCGATCTGATAAGGAAACGCTATCGCTTAGTGATAAAGATATGTAAAACGATCATTTCACATCTGCTGAATTTCTTGATTATGTTGCTTCAATTCACTTTTAGAAAATGATGTAAGAGAAAAAAACAAAAGAAAAAATTTCGAAATAAACTTATTAAGAATGCTCGCTAAAGTGCCAACAATGAAATATGCGGTAGAAGCGACCGAAGAATTATACGATTGGTGTAGTGTAAAATAATATAAAATACACATGATCTTTGCGGATAATTTTTTTTTTAACTGATAAGGAAGAAGGAAAAAAACAATTTAGGCAACCAATTAACTGAAGTTATAATTGGAGAGTATTTATATTTTCTTCTAGAAGCATACAACTTTCATTTCAAAGCAATTATCAAAAAAAAAGGAAAGAAAAATCCCACAGTTCTTGCAACTATTTGATGAACAAGCTGCACGTGTAAGAATTTTACAACTTCTTGGATTAAGATCTATCTAAAAACTAAATTCAATGAAATAAAAGAGTAATCAATTTGTTCTATCAGTGAATGAAATGTATTCTAGCAGAGATTTACACATATTTCAAAAAAGTTCAGAAAGAATAACGAGTTATGAGGTAAAAGGACAAACCCAGTAAGAAGAATGCCATGATCCCAATGCTCTGGATCAGTTAGATCAGTGCCAGGATTCAAGTTTGCCTGGTGACGACAAAACAAATTCAGCAATGTTTGGGCTTGTCCATTGCGATGTGCTAATGTCTCAAGACCTATCTAAAATGCAGTTTTTTATTTTAAAATCTTTTATATTTAGACAACTGAACTGCTTAATGAAGTGATTTATTCAGTTCAATTCTGCACACACTTCAGAAGTTCCAGCTCATGCTGAACAAGTTATATACAGGTGTCGATGAAAAGAGATCAGTTTTATTTATTCGAATTTGTTAGTTTAGATGATGAAGGAAGATGGATACCGGTTGTCTCTTCCACAGTTCAAATCGCACAATAACAATGTCCAAGTTTGGGGTCATCGATGACTGCTGATAGAGGATATGAACATTGTTAATTAAGGCAAGAGAGAAATCCACCAGATGTTGCTCAGCATCACCGGGATGTTCTCGTTGGAAGTGCTCATAAAGTTTGGAATCCAGAAAAAGCCCAATTTCCAGGGTTACCGGATCCAGTTGTGGGAAAATGAAAAGAGAATCGAGGTTCCCTTCTGCGGGAATGCTGTAGTTGAACGTCGGTCCTTCGGCTATAAACTTTTCAATAATTTTTTTTTACCCAGCAATGAGAATACCAACAAGTTAGTTATCTGTAACGAATTAATAAATCGGACTCCGGTCAGATTAAAACAGCATTTATGACCACCAAAAACCATTGAACTACAATCAAACTTAATATTTAAGAATTCAGAATTAAAAAACAATTAACTGCGCCAGCAAACAAATAGTTTTGCCATGCAAAAGCAATCTTCATTCTTGCCAATCAATCCTTTCGATCTTAAGTTACAGCTTTATGTGCAACAAATAAATAAAACTTACAAATACATCCTCTCTCTTCTATTTTTTAAACTCCTTTTCAAGCCGAAATTTCTACAAAAATTTGAAAAGCTTTTTCTGATCATCTGACTTCCAATAAAACTAAAAATTCATTTCTTTTTTTAATCTTTTAAACAAACTAAAAATAATAAACTCCTCCCATTACACATAACTAAAACAATTGAATTTTCGGATCAAACTAATTACGATGGATATCTTTCTAGCACCAAAACGATGGTACCGTCGGATGAAATGGTAGCAGTCATATAAATTGCGCGAAAAACTTTTGTTCCAATTGCTTAAATATGAGCATTATGTGAGCAAATTGCAAATTTCTGATAATATTTTCAACTGCGATTATTAAACGTGAAGTTCTCATGTTGGATATGAGAATATGATGATAGCACGACAGACTGCTCTAACTCGGGTAGGCTAGTAGCTATCATTGATACGAGGAGTGATAATTAAAATGAAAAAGTGGAAAGCCAGTGGCAGATGCATTCATGCATGCAACTACAGACAGTATCCGGATAATTAAAGGAAACTTTCGTCAAAATTCCAATTCCAAGCAACTGGCATGAAGCTGATAAGCGGACCTGAAGCAGCACTGGCTACAGTAGCAGCGATAGCGGTAGCCTTATTGAACATGCCAGCGGTATCATCAACCGACTTACTGACGTCACAAAATTCATCTTCTACCGGTTGCTCATTTAACTTCGAGACAGGCTCCTCAAACTTGTAGTCTAAGTTGGTGAGCGGATTCACTTGACGCTTGTATATAACATGCTGCTGCTTAACCTGAAATTTAAAAAAGCTTTGATCCTAAGAATCTATTTGAAAGACTGAGGAAGAAGTCATGAACAATAATTGAAACGTCTTAACTAACGGAAGCCACGAAATTCTAACTAAAACTGATTCTTTTCGTTCCAGTTACTGAGACCGCAAAATTTCATAAAATGCCTTATCGCACACCTGATGGTTGTTTCTAAGTGATTGGGGTACTGTTTGCAGTAGCAGGAAATGATCATCCAGTATTATGGTACCCGTTAAATAGCTACAGTATGATATAGCCGCTGAAACATTATCATGCGACAGTACTTTCCCGTGAAAATGGCAATCTGTTTTCAGATTTGGCGGCAATCCTCGATTTTCCAAACTTCTTTTGCCATCACGGACCACTGAGATCTGAAACTGGTTCCACTCATACCATACGATCCATTTTGCTATTTCAAGAAACTGAAATTCTAAACGCAGTTTTTGTTTTCGGTAATTTTTGCAAAAAATAAGAAAGACTAAATTTGTTCTTGAATTTAGGAATAAAAACGTTCGGAAAGTGAGCACACAGTTTGATCATTCATATCTTAACTATTTTTTCCGTGTAAGGTAAAATATGAATTTATGACGTAAATGAAGCAAAAGTGATTTTAGAAAAATATTTTTGGACCAGATCTTGGACTTCTTATCACTAGGCTCCGCTAATTAGCTATTAAAAATTTTTATTAATTCATCGAGAAATTAAAATTTAGCAAATGTTAAATAAATAATTCTAATCATTATTCACTTTCGCGAATCTGCCACAAATCTAAATCTTCTTTTCATAATATAAAATTTTGCTTGCACTCCCATATTTTAGTAATTCAAATGGCTTCTCTTAAACACTTTTATGAAATTAAGAAGTCAATAAGATTTGCACTCTACTACTATTTGATGACAGCACTAAAATTTTCATGTCGCGATTCTGAGCTATATGTTCTACAACTGATTTCCATACCTTCTGCAACTAATTGCGATCTTTCAAAAATTAGAAATCTGATCAATCTCTGTACGCATAAATGTAATAACCGAGACTTCTATCTTGAAAAATGATTAGAATTCGAAGCAATTCTTTTTTAAAAGAATCTTTTTTTTTTCAAAAAAAAAAAAAAAATTCCTCTTCTCATTGCTATGAAGAGACCTTACAAATCTGTCATTTCCTTAAACTTTCTTCGAAATATAACAGGTTGAAGCGACCCAGAAACTTTATCCGAAAAAAATCTTCTAAAAAAAGAAAAAAAAACAGACAACTAGTTATTTCATATGAGTTAATTATATCTAATAATTGAATTAAGCCAGAATTAGCTAATGCATATCGAAAAAAAAGCCTTTTCATCTGATTAGAAAAGGCTTCAATTAAAAAAGAGGCATCTGTGCCAAAAAAAATGCCTATCCAAAGGATGCTAATTAAAATTAGCAAGCTTGAAAAAGACGATAGCAAATGTAATAACTGGAAAGCTAAGTAGAAACTTTAAAAAAGAAGCTTGTGTGTTGTTAGACTGAAAAAACTCAAACAAAGGATCGTTTTTTACCCTCTAAGAAGATTATTTTTAGTGCAATCAATGAAGATGGTAAATGGCTGGAGGATGGATTGAAATACAGAACAGATGATAATGACTAATTTCAAGCTTAAAATCATTTAAAATACTTCTAGACGTACCAAATGAGGGCTGAGTAGCTTGAGATTAGGCTTAAGATCAACATGGAATTTCTGTTCCCAGGCGTCAAATAACAAATGCATGGTGCCATCACGAAACTGCTTCTTCTTAACATTGATTAACTCATATTCTGGGACATCATTCTGATGGGACACATCGAAAATCTGTTGCAGTTCTCGTTTCGTTAAGCGATGATGAAAATTCTACAAATACAAATAATAAATATCCACCTGAAACAATTTTGTATCCTTGCGATTCACATTCTCAGTTGCATTTTTTGATAAGTTCAAGCTTATCGGAATCATTAATTTTATTTCCAAAACTTGATAACCAATTTTTTGAGAACTTAAAATTATCAGTTTTTCAAAATGGAGCGACATCGAAAGTAGTGCAACGAGCGATTTTCCACTTAAATCTTGTTCTAAATTGAAATGTTTCATGATTATTGATGTGGTTTGAAAATTTCTCCTTTATTTGGAGCATGAATAGGGCAAGTAGACTTTTCCCATTCTCAGTAAGAACCTTTTAGCTAAAACGTTCAAGGAATTTCAAATCGTGACTAAATTAACATTTTTGGTCTAGTTGACATCACATCTTTGTCAGAACCTTGGGTAAAATTAGCAGGAATTTTCAAATCATGAATAATTAGTCTTCAAAAACTTTCGAGCATAGATGATATTATAAAAAGTCTTATCAAATTGAGATCGGTTAAATTAAAAAAATCAATTAAAATGAAATTTCTCACTAAAAATTTTCTTTAAGATAATCCTGTTGAAAATTTGTTCGAAAAATTACTGAATTATATACTATTTACCAAACATGTGCGATTTTACTTGCAATATCTTTCTTTTTTATTGAATATTTTGGAAGAAGCTGTGAAAAAACATTTCAGATAAAAAAAATATCTTAGATCTTTGATAAAGTAATAATGTTTCGTCACCTACTTTACACATGTATTGTAATACATCGGATGTTACGACATGAAATATTGTGATTATTTTTACTTAATTTCATCTTATTTTTATTACAGAAACCTATTCTTTTCCAACAAATTTTTCTCAGAATTAACTCTATAAGAAAATTTGCGGCTCATTTAATCTTTTTTTTCTTTGATTTAAATTTCTTTATTTGTCAGAATTTCAGGAATAATCATTAACTAGTTCATCTTCATAATTATAATTTACTTCACTAAACGGCATAAGTTGGGCAAAAAAACAATCAATCTGCAGAATCGATGAAAAAGGAAAATGCTTACCTGAGCAAAATGGATGAATAAGGAAACGAGTAGAGGAATGGTGATGCTGTTGTTCATCCGTAGGAAACACCTGTGAAAGTTTGGAGGAGGATTTGCTTCTAGCAAGGATGATTTCAGGCCATTTACTGTGGTCTTCAGGACCAGAAAACAGAATGCAAAAATTAAAAGTCGTAATAATCGACGGATTATATCTTCAGCAAAGGATTTCTGATTGCTATCAAGTTTTGTTCATCAGAGAGCCTTTACCATTCAAACGCCAAAGCTCGTTTCAGCAACACAATCGAAAAGCATGGACAGGAAACAAGGGGATATATTTAGACGGATGAATGATTGTCACGGTGAGATCGAGAAGACCTGCTCTGCCGTAATAGTTATCGCATCGATAATCATCATTATCATTATCATCGTCGTCATCATTGTTCGTATTATAGTCAAGAGAATTTCGATTTCTTCAGTTCAAGAAATCGTATCCGGATATTGGTGTTGCTGTGAACCTGCTGCCGCCACTAAAGTTTCACATTTCATTTTCGTCTACTTTGCAGCACTTCTAGTATGCAATCGAAAATTTCTTCGCTTTTACCACTTTTCTACAGAATGGCAAAACGAGAAAACAGATTAGACAGGTAGCAAATGGACAGGTGCTGGATCTGTCTTCCGCAACGATCACAAGGATGACTGATTGGGTTTGTGTCGTGTATCGTTTCGTGATCTCTGTACGATTCGGAGAGAGGAATATCTATTAAACTGCTTTTAAACTAGGTTGATATATTTATTTATATGTATGGGTGCACTGAATGGATACACCTACACATTAAAATCAGCCGTAGATATACTAATTTGCTATCCGGATCTCACTACTTCCGAAATGCGACATCTATTCCAAATGTGTATTTTTTTCTTTTTAAAATTTCACAATCAATTTTATTCCTAAATCTCATGGAACAGTTTTCCTCTTTCCAAACTTCTGAAAATCAAGTTTCCGGCTCTGGATCCGGATACCATACATGATACCTTCATAAAAATACAGGTTTTCCATTGTTCTCTTGATGATGACCTTGATTGGTGCAGTATTTGAAATGGGATGCTTCTAATTGCTCCGTTTTGTTAATTATTTGACAAAAGATATGAAACGAGATATAGAAACTTGTTTAAAGAGAGCAATTTAATCTCGGTTAATTTAACATTAAAAAAAAAAGACTGTGAGCAAAAGGAAAGGTATTTTATCACAAAGTATGGAAGCTATATAATCTATTTGGGGAATTTTGATTTTGAGGGAAAGTAAGCAGCAGTTAAGAACTAACTTGCAAAGTTTGAGATAATCAATAAAGCGATATAGTCCGGTTCAATGGTATCACCATCCATTATATTGTATTTGTTAACTCTCAGTGCAAAAAATCTGGCTATAAGCGATAAATTATTGATAAGGATTCGAAAATGACAGTTATTGGAATATTTTGGAAGTTGCGCAATGTAGCACGAAGTAACTCAACGAAGTAGGACAAATTTTCTTGAGCACAACTTCTGTTACTCCAGTTTTTCTGGTTGCAATTAACAGAAGATAATAAATACACCTCTGTCATAAGCACCTGGTGTGAAATTGAGCAATTATATTGGCTTAGAAATGAACATTCTAAAAGATCATGAAGAAATGACGTTGATATCTGAAGACAATTCTCGACTCTCATCTATTATAGCTTCGATTCATGGAATATATTTCAGTTTCAAGATGTGAACAAATTTTTTTTAGAAATTAGCCTTTTTAATTTCTTTTTTTTTTTTTTTTTGCTGCAAACAAAACTGGAAATCTTGAATTTTTCTTTTTTTTGCTAGAAAGAATGCATTTTATTATTTTTAGCATAGCAAAAGTTGAAAAGCAATTTGTCTATTTCCTGATGGAATCAAAAAATAATTGATTTCAATGGAGCGCATTCACTTCAAAGCAGTGGAAAGTAACTGAATAATCGAGCAAAATATCGCTCGAGCAAATATAAACTGTAAAATGCTCAATTTTTATTTCCCGGGATACAGAAGTGAGGTATAGGGCTAAAAAATTGCAACAAAGCAAATAAATTATTTAATTATTAGTGGTTTAATTTTGATGTGACATGGTCAGAAATATTTTCGGAAGGAGGTACGGTTTTGTACAGCTGTTTAAGTACTTTCTTCATCAAAATTTGTTTTGTGATAATGAAAAGGGAAGAAAATGGAAGTGAGAATCTTTTTCTTCTGCTCTCATTGAAATAAGCGACTACTGAAACTATCTTCCACGATGGCATTATGGAGTGAGCATTAAAATAATACAAAAGTAGTCGCTACTTCCAACTGTTTCTTTTGTTTAAGCTGTAAAAGAAGAAGAAAGCAAACAACAGAGATAATTTGAATTGAAATGAAATTTCAAGATGAAATGACACTGAATGGAACAGAAAAGAAAATGCTAGTTTAACTACTTGAGTTACAAAACCCTGAATACTTCTAACCTCAAACACCATCATAATCTTTCAACGTACTTCCTTGCCTAACCTTTATTATAATACTTACACAATTCTGCAGCTAAAAATAGTAGTAATTCCAACCAGCTCTAAATAGTTCGTCAATTTCCGATAAACTTACCGGATTTATGTGAAAATATAAATAGGTAAAATATGTGATGAAAAGCTTTTTGATATTTTTTTTAAAATATGAATGACTTATTAAAACTTAAATATTTTTAGAGAAACTTTTCCTTAAAAAGAAAGAAAAGTTGATCGATAATGATTGACACCTAAACGTGGAGAATTTAACGAACTATCATTTCTCGATACTGTTTCCTCCCTTTCTTGATACCTTTGTTAGTTAGCAAGCCTAAAATAATTCTTGTTCCAAAAAATTTTATTGATAATTGACCTGAAATATCGATTGAAAATTATGATCTGTTATTTTCTTTAACCCTTCAAAATTCGACTGCAACCCCACTTAATCCATCATCCCTTCTTGAGCTCAAACTTCCTCTCAAATCAAACGCACCATATCACCCCGCTGGCTTTTTGTCTAAGTAATTGTCTCAGCTACAAATGATTTTATTTTAAGCCATGATTTTTGCTCGCTTTTAGAGCTTGCAATCATTTTACCAAAACTTCTGTTATGCTCGTAAAAGAGTAACTGAAGAATTGATTATCAGATAATCTGGCATGCTATCAGAAGCAGTAAACAGAGTAATTCAGCTTATACAAAAAAAGAAGATATTTCAAGAAAATTTCCTGTAAAATTATTGAAAAAACTGTAAAGTTAGCAACGAAAATAAGGAAATGGACCGGAGAGAACTGAAAGACACAATCAACTTTATCAAGTTTTTTTCTGCTTCCAAACAGGCTTCGAAATGAATGCTAAATTCTTTGTTACATCGCTCGAAGTTGTTTGAAATTAACAAACACATAAAAAAAATTCTTCCACTCAGATGTTTTGGTTAAAGGCAGGATTTTTTTCAGAAAGTAACAATTTTAATCCCTTTTTAAACCTTTAGGATTGTTTAATTAAATTTTGCGTATCGGTATTTTTTCAAAATCAGCATAACTTGATTGTTTATTCAATCGGAATCGCAATATATTTAAATATGCACCTAACTTTATGGAAATATGTGTGTGTATTCATAACGAAATACTAATTGAAATGAAATGATGTTGAACTGATATTCAGTTTGAAAAGTGAGCAAGATAAAGAATTATGTCAGGTAAAAATAGAAAGAAGCCAGATCTAGTTTTAAAGTAATTTAATGATAATGATGTCTCTTCCATCAGTCAGCTCTAAAATCCTTTCCCATTAGGAATAAAACTATGGATTTTGCTGGAAAGATATACTGACTTGAAGTAATTGTAAAACCATGAAACTGAAATCGTTTTTTTTTCCTAAATTCAGTCTTGAATTGCAAGCTGAATTGGATGGAGGGATTAAACTTGTAGAAAATTTTAATACATTTATTAGCATGGTGTTAAAATTGACATTTTTTAAGTGCAAATTCAAATGTTACAAGTTTGCAGGAAGTGATTTATGCCGATATCGGGAACAGGCAGAATTGTTAATGGATGCGAAGTAGGGAAATTAAATTTTTCAAATGATCCATTCGGTATTTCAAATGTTACTAAATAGGTCAGGTGATTGTTATTTAATAAAGGCAGATTCGCCACTTCCTGGCACCGAAAAGTAACAAAAACCATTGAATTCCTTATTATTTCTAAAACAAAATGCTAATATTTTTCACCTAACATTAGTGATAAACTCTTTTGTTATCAGTTCTTTTCACACTTTCAATTACGCCTCGTTGTATTGTTGTAGTTATAAAAACTTTGAGAAATCAATCCTTTTTACCAATTCATAGTAAAATGAAATTCAAAGCTAATGACAGGACAAATTCATAAATTTCATGTGGCATCTTTTTTCGGTAATTTTCTGCTGTAGCTTGCATGAAATATCAACTAGATTACTTTGACATGACGAATTAAAATATATTAAAAAGAAAATGAAGGGAAATGAGTGAAGTGCAAATAAGCAGTCTTGAATTAGCAAAATATTTCTCAGTTGTCGTAATTTAAGAGTGATTGCTTGTGGATAAAACATAAGTGCAATTATCGGGCAAAACAAAATTTCAAAGTTTTGGTAAACAACGTTGCACAGCTGATATTAAACATGTATTATAACTTAAAAAAAAAAAAGTAAATATTATCCAACGTGTCATTTTCATCTTTTAATAGACTTTACAGTTATTAAAGCTGCTCTGTGGAAATGGACAGATTTGTTATTTATAAAATTTACACACGGGCAAGTTTTCGTTACTGTAACTTTCCGAAATTGGACGATTTATGACGATTAAATGCAATCCCCGTGTGATGAAAAAGAAATAAATGATTGACACTGATGGAGCATAAAGTTAATTAGCTAGTTAAATTAGAAAAAAAAAATTTGTCACTTAGAGACCGATTCACTTTCAACCTCAAATTTCCCTATCATTGAATAGTATACCAATCATACAACATTTTCTGCAAAGTAAATAATATTTTTAAATTTTCATCTGTAATAAAAGCAAATTTCAGAAATTTAAACAATTGAAAATAAATCGATCGTCAACTAATTTTATGATTTGAAGCTTTTATTGATTCAATTACAATTTGCGTTGACTTCGCTACAATCATTAATTTTTTCCTCTTCTAAAATATGAAGTCATCAGGACAATTTTTGAAGAAAGTGCCCATAACATGAGTCACGATGGCTAGAAACATGAAATAAATGCAATTTCACATTTTTTAAAAAATTTTTCGTTCCCAAATAAAAAAACGAAAAGTGTTATATTGTAGGAAAAATTTCGTATAATATTTTGATAATTGTACGAGTAAGATTTTAGAAAATCCTATCAGAATTTGAATGAAAAAATTAAAATTTCTGCTTCATAATATAATAATTTAGGTCATCCTACTGGAAGTAGAAATCCTGATGCCACTGGATTTTTGCTTCCGGAAGTACTCGTACAAATAATGAATTGATATCAAAATTATCCCATTCACGCTATAAGCCTAAATTAATGATAATCATTGTAAATTATTGAAAAACCAAATGCAAACAGGCTGTTTGGTAATTATCCAGTTTTACTGAACTTTATAGTTGTCCTATTTAACGAAAGTTTTAAATTATTGTACTACATCGTTTTAATTTTTGTTTTGTTACGAAGATAAAATTTATATTTTATCAAGTTAATTGAATACAACCAAAGTTACAATTATTTAAGTCTTACATTGACAGATTTTTCGTAAATTTTTCTTACAACTTTACCCTCATTTTGGAACGAATTAAAATCTGAAACTTAAAAATACTAGTTTCATTTAAAAATAACAATAAAGAATTTCAACTCACTAACAAATTCTTCATTGTAAAAGCTTAAAATATGAAAAAAGGAAAAGAGACACCAGGTTAATAATAAATAACAAGTAGATAACACAACCAAATACCGAAAATTTACTTTCATCCTTTTACAACGATCAACATAATGTCCAATGTATTGACTATTAAATCGAAGTAATTCAGATTTTGGCAAAAAATAGCTAAATTTTAATCAAATCTGCAAAGTAACTGATCTCAGTCATTGAAAACTGATTGTCCTAATATTACTTAGGCCGCTATTTACAAAACACTGTTCAAATGCGTGTTAACCATGCAAAAAAACTCGCGAGGTACTGTAATATAGGAGACAAAAAAGCCAATTCTGAGCAATGGACCTAGAATGATCTTGTTCCAGCACATCCACATCTCGATAAGCCAAAATTACCGAGTTAGTTTTGATCACTAAAGCAGTTATGCCTAATAATGGACAATAAATTAACACAAGAGTCTATTTTAATCCTCAATTACTGAATTTTAATTTTCCTGTATTTTGGCTTAATTCTAGCTTAGTAGAAAAGCAAAGAAAAACAGTAAAAACAACGATTCTATCCATTACAACTCATAAAAATGAATTAACGATTCAGCCATTCTTACAGCACACTTTAGTACATTTTTCCGAAGTTTCAAAGTTGTTCAATGTGCCACCACAACCTGTATAATTGTAAAGAATAATGTTGAGAAGTTAGGCTACCAGTATCATGGTCTCATCTTCCATTATTAAGTTTGATTGAATCTTGAGTTACTTTTGTTAAGCAAAATACTATTGCTATAAGCAGGAGAAATAAATTATAATAGAAAATTTGTATCATTACCTCCATATTGATAAGAAACGCAATCGTCCAATTCCGGATCATAGCCATAACGTATTTCGAATTTCTTACACTGTCCTGGGTTCATTGGTTGCAAACAAAAATTTGCAGGATCCTATAAAAACTGGTAGTACGCACCAGCTAGGGACGGACTGAAACTATTAAAATTACTTCTGCAACAAAAATAAAGATTGAAATTCAAATATTTTATCAATCTCTCTTGTTTTAAATTAAACTTCTAAGACACCTGGCAACATGCGGTAGTATTTTTCTCGATATTGATATTACATATGAATCCCATTGGACACGCATTAGTCACTCCACATTTAGCCAAAGCTTTTCCAGATGCTTCCATGAGTGGTTCACCGTGTGGACAGTAGTCTTGTCTTTCTAAAATATGATCAAATTTCCATTTTCTTGCTTAAAAGAACAGTCAAAATTTGGCCGCCGAATAATTTGGCCCTATTTCCTTAACTGTTCACTTTTTGTCCTAATTTACAAGACAAAAAAAACCTTGGCAAGATTCCTCACAGCTTTCCATAGAAAGGAAATTATTCTCATTGCCACCTGCTCCACTATAATTAAATTCCAAGCACTTCTTACGATTCCCATCATAGAACCACCGTGAAATTGCTTCATCGCCATATCCAACAACTCGTATCTGCGTACACGGATTCCTACCTAAAATTTGCTTCTACTATAGAAATATAGTCAACAAAAAAAAAAAAAAGATTTTGAGTTAGCGGAAATCACTACTAGAATCCTCTATTTATTCTTTTTCTTCTGCGTATGAACAGCATCTTTCAGCTCTCATGAGAAATTGTTTTTGTAAAAAACAAAACAGTTTTCAAATTCAGTTCCAATTTCATCAACTTTTTTTTTAAGAAAATAGCTTTCCTTGTCGAGGGCAGCAAACTGTCGTTGCAGAAGAAGACCCTTTGTGACAGTAATAATCATTTGGACAATTATCTATTCCATTTGATACGCAAAAGATTCGTTCTCCTGTTTCATCCACCATAGGTGCTCCACTCCCACATGGATTCATTTCTGCAATAAATTCTCACTGCAACTATGATTTCCACCATTATTATTATTGCTGATTACTGATTGGTGGATTAGCTTTGTTTCAAGTCTAATTAAAGACTTTTCTGCAGTGTCCACTTTGTTCTCCGAGTTCATTAGCTTGTACTCCCCAAAAAAATCTTAGGAATAAAAGAAATTTGATCAATGAAGCTGTAATTTTAGACCTTTGCAGTTCTGTTGACATGCTTCACGTGAGATGAAATTGTTCGCATTGCCGAAAAGGCCACGATAGATTAATTTACGGCACATTTGTTCACTTCGATCAAAATACCACCTGTACAACTGCTCAAATCCTTTTCCGACTTCTACCAGTAAGTCACAGGCAACACGAGCTGTAAAAGTGATAAAATTAAATTCAGATTTCATCAGTAAATTCCAATTATCATGCAGATAAATTTGCTGATGAAATCTGAATTTGATTTTTTCACTTTATCAAAACAATTCGATGATGCTTTTGGGAATAAAAAGCTGTTGATGTAATGCTAATCTGTTCAACCAAACCAAAAATAGTTCTAATTAATTATTGAGAAAGGAAAAACAAACATCCCAGACAACAATTAGTCGTTTCCGGTGCACCTCCAATATGGCAAAAGTATTCATTGGGACAGCTTTCACTACCATTACAAATTATGGGCTCATTCTTCACATTGGTAAGCGGTCTACCGTGTTTACATGGATTTGGTACTACTGCAAAAATTAGTGAATGAATATTTTTCCTCTGCAAGATTTCATTGTTACATCTGGCTTAGGTAAATTCTAATGAAACTTCCCAGTCAAAGTTCTTAATCTTTTGAAAAAAGTTGAAGGTGATGAAAAATTGAGTCTAGGAAATCATGGAACAACTTACCAGGACAAGTTGCTTCACAATCTGCTTCACTCAAGAAATTATTTGCATTGCCTCTTACGCCGTGATAAACAAATTCACGACATCGATGAGTATCCTTATCATAATAATATCTTAAAAGTAATGATCCACCCTCTCCTTGATTCATTGTCTGATCACATGGATCTCCATCTGTAAACAGCTGTTTGAATTTTTTCAAAAATGGCATTTTATAATTAGAAATTATGCCAGCGTCAAGAACAATTCTTTTACATTTCATCTATCCACTGCGTTAATTATATAATGACCACTCGTCATTGCTATAATTTGACTACTCTTTAATCATATTAGGTTATCACATCACTCAAGCTACTACCATATTTGATTAGCTTCTTATCATTTTCAGTGGAAACATCGCTCGCTTTTTCTGAAATTCTTCAAATGAAATAAAGTATCTAATTATTTATTTCGTCTTTTTTCAAGTTTTCATCAACGTGAGCCAAAAGCACAGAAGGACTTATCATTAACATGATAATCTTAATGATCAGATAATTGTTATCACGTGAAGCACAAAATATTATGCTTTTAATCATTTTGAAAGTGAATAGGACATACTTTTATGACAGCAGTAGTTTTGTTCTCCATCGGATCCGATGTGACAGTAATATAAGTGAGGACAACGCTCTTCCGGATTGCATATTTTTGGCTTATTATTTATTAGGAGCGGCTCGCCATTAGCACATGGATTTTCATACGTGGGACATACATTATTGCAATCATCTTCAGTCAAGAATGAATTCTATAAACGATTTCAGCTTTCTATCAATTAAAAATAGATGCATCAATGAACACTAAAAGTGACCTCTATTTGAATGAAAACGGTGAAACAAACTGGTGAGAAACAAATTAATTACTTTAAAAACTGGTTCTTAATGATTTACTGTAATATATGATTACTGCAGTAAAAATCTTAAAAGTGGTACACTATTGTCATTTAATGTAAATAAATTTGATTTTTTAAATTTTAGCTCTCAAAAATCAAGTTATATGAAATTTTTGAACTGTTAGAAATAATTAAAATAACTTGATTTCCTCCTTCTCCATGATAGTAGAATATGGAGCATTTATGCAAAGCCTGATCAAAATACCATCGCACTAATTTCTTATCACCAGTGCCTTCAACCACTGGTTGTTCGCAACGGTCCATACCTTAACATTGTCGAATGATTTCTGATTTTTCCAGTGGTTTTTTAAGTAAGATCACAGATGACGATAAAATAAGCGAATCAGTCGCTAAATTGACCAACTGTTTAAATTTGAGCTAATCAACTGCAATTGTTGAACTCACCATTTTCTGGACAACAGACATTGCTGCCATTTGCACCTATGTGACACCAATAATTCTGTGGACAAACGTTTGTTGCAGAGCAAAAAAAAGGCTTGTTCATCGGTGTCAAAAGCATTGGCCCAGTACTACATGGATCTTTGGACTTTCCTGATTTTAGAAATTACGCTTAGTTAGTATCAAGTTAAGTAGTCGTCGATCAATTTAGTTAATTGAAATTTCGGCATTAGCTAATCAATGGAAAAATGTTTGCCAGCATTTTCTTAGATTCGAAAAAAAGATGGAAGGAAAATACGTTTGCATTGTTTCTCGTAAGAAAATTATTCTGATTTCCTTTCAAGTCTTTATAAATAAACGCTTTGCATTCTCGAGCGAACAACATTAACTTCTTTTGTCCTTCCTATCATAAAATTTTTAGAAGCCTAAATGCCACTTGCAAATTCTATCCCGTTACTCTTATTTACTTTCCATTCAACAAAGTAACAATAAGTAGTGCAATTAGGGGTGATCTGTAATTATTTATAAGTACATACGCATGCATTTCTCTACGCACATTTCACCCGTCGGGAAATTGTTTTCATTGCCCTTCAGTCCGCGATAAATGAACTGCAGACAACCCCCTGAGATGTGATTGTAGTAGTAACGGTCTAGCTTCTCTTCACCTTGTCCCTCTTCCACAGGTAGACTGCAGGGATCTGCTACTGGAATTACGCTTTTAAACCATTTAACTCATTCATTTTATGTCCAAATTTTACTATTTCCAAAGAAGCTTCACGAAATTTCGATTTGTTAGCTACGGCTGAATTGTATTCCATTCACTGCGATGGAATTTCAAAATGTCGATTAATTTACACGATGAATGGTTAGGATTGATGGAAAGTTCATTAAATTACTGTTGCAGAAATTTTTATTGTCCAGGGACTTAAATGAGCCTTCCCTCTGGAAAGAACCCGAGGCTACAAAATTAAACAGACTTCCAGATTGTTCGCAGCAAGCTGTTTCCTCTTGAGAAACTCCAACATGACAGAAGTATCCCTTAGGACATGCCGTTGAATTGGCCAAATTGCATATTATTGGTCTTTCGTCAGAATCCTTTGCCGGACCACCATATTTACATGGATTTCTGTCTTCTTCAGATTCTGTAAAGTCTAATTTGGATTTTTTTTCAAAATTTTTTAAAATTATTTTGCGATTTTGAAAAAGCCTATTTTATTATGTCTGAGGTAAGTTCGTTTTAAAAGATGCATTGATAGTTACCACCAACGCATGTTTCCATACATTCCGATTGAGTGACAAAGTTATTTGCATTTCCGCGAAACCCTCTGTAGTTGAACTGCAAGCAGTACTTCAGCTCCGCATTGAAGTACCAGCGTATCGTGGTATCCACTCCTGTACCCGTCAACATCGGCTGCTTACAGCGATCTTCTTAAATGATCTGTTGATTTCTGAGAATTAGTTTATTTGACATATCAGTGAAAAGTTATCAAAATTTAGTACCGGCCAGCACAGGACAGCAAACGGTTGACTGGTCGTTTACACCAACATGACACCAGAAATTAGTTGGGCAACCACCGTTTGATTTCATGCTTGGTTTGCATAGCATCGTCATTCCACTCTTACTTTTCAATGGCTTACCAATCAAGCAAGGATTTTTTGTTCCTGAAAATACTTAGTGCTTAGAATGATTACTGATTTGAATTGAAAATCTGGAGGAAACGTTCATGTTAGAAACATGTAAGCCCGGTTTAATTTAAAACTCCGAAAGGAAATTAGAATAAAGCAAACTCCGTTATAGAATCCTTTGGTTAAAATGCTGTACTTTTTTAATGTATGGTTTAACCTTTTATCTTTTAATAAAGAGATCAATGTCTTTTTTCTCATCTACGAAACAAATTTGTCTTTTCTTTATGAAATAAAACTTGCAAAATTAATTCCTTAAAAACGAAATAAAATACACTCTTTGATAGCATGTATCTTGCCAGCTCAATATATAATCAGGCAAAAATTTAGAATCTGGTGGTCGATTTGAAAAAAATTTCAGCCGAGATTAGATTTAACAAGCAAAAGTTAAATGGGTGAAATCCTACTAACTAGATAGTTTCTTCCTCATCGGTGTAAACTGCTTTACAATTGTCCTATCAGGTGTTAAGGAACTTGATTTCTCAAATGTCACCAATACAGTAGACGTCGTTCCCATGACCTCAGTAGCTTCTGGAACTGTAGTATCTGTGGTCATTGCGGCGGTAATAAAATTTGCGGTAGTGCTAGTGAAAAGAGTTGTAGCAGTAGCAGCAGTGATTGCAGAAGTGGTGGTATCCGTGATACTGGTGGAATCGGTGGTAGTGGTAGTAATTATTTCCGATGATAGCTGAGATAGCAATGTGGTGAAATTTGTAAGCCACGTTGATGGTACTGCGGTGGTAACTGATTGTCTAGTTAATGAAGCGGTTGTCAAGTCGTTAATATATCTTGTCTTGATTAACAGTCGGCGAGGTGTTAGTGGTACGGCCGACGTTGTTGTCCGTGGTAGATCTGGAAAAATTCTGATAAATCAGTGACACAGTAAATTAATCAAGCAGCAACTACTGGTGAAAAAGATGACAAGTTGGTGAAATTATCAAACTCAATGGATGAAAATAATACTATTGTGTGATGTTTGATATGCTTTTGGACATGGATGAATGTTGAAGCAGCCCGTCTGTATCACGATATGCTGTATCTGGCTGTACGTCGTCGCGGTAATACATGCGGAAAGCAGGATAAGCAGGAAAGGATGCGACATCCCTAAATACAAAATTCGTTACGGTTGAAGGTCGACCTCTTTATCATTTTTTTTGCTTTCAAAATTATTTGCATAATTTTTCACTTCTCCATAAGCTGTAGTTGTTTCGGAATAAAACTGAACCCAAGGTAAAACTTTCAAAAGGTTTCCTTCAACGCTTTTCTTCTTGATAGATAAAAGTATTAGTCCAATTCGTAAATTAAAATAGCTTTCTCGTTAAAAAAAGATTTTTGCAATCCCAAAAGTAAGAAAGAAGAAGTGGTCTAATTTGTTAACCAACTATTCGTAGCAGTATTGAGGCACTGATTTTTCCCTTTTTTGCCGCTAAGGTTAAAATTAATTTGAGCAAATTTGTAAAAGCACAAAAATCAAATTTTAGATTGGAAAATATTCAGCAGAATACTTGAAAAGATAGTTGCACTCACGACTACTAAATGTGCAAGGTAGAAATTAAAAGAGAATTGATCAAGTTTTCGAGTTTCATCAATACTATTTAAGTGACCAGTGAAGTGTACAAATGGTCAAACCTCGAGAAGGCGGAGGCCATCTGTCTTTTTCTCCTTAACAGAAATTTACTCTTGTGAACAAATAATGACTGTATTTGCTCTTTCCACTATCTTCTTGCAATCTGTTTAACTCAGTCCTTTACTCAAGCAACTTCCGCACAATCCATTTCTCAGCGGAATTTGACAGAGAAATCAGCCAATATTTAAAGAATGACCAATAATCTGTTCATTAAAGTCTGCTTTTTTTCTTACTCCAAACAAACAGTTCTTTCGGTGTTTTACGGCTAACTAACCGATGACCGTGCCAAGGTGTCTTACCTTTTCATTTATTTAATGCAAGCACAAACAGAAGAAGGTAAGTGACTCACTGAAAGACACTTCACTTTTGTGCATAGCATGCTGCAAATTACTTCCGCTTTCAAATATATACAAATTTCTCAATACAAATATTTTACTTCCCCACACCACAAAATTTTTCACTCTCTTTGATTTAATCCAGTGATCATCAAAATCTATGAATGAATTCTCATACCTTGTTGGTTTCCACTTCTGCACAATTGGCACTAACCTTATCTGTGGGAAACAGTCCTGTCAGGATCACTTATTAAGAATTAAAATTTCAGGTGCTGGCCACCCGTCTGCACTGGGCAAAAGAACAAAGATACGATGCATAAAATATTCCAACAAATCTTGTCACTGTGCAAAGCTTTGATTAATTCATTGGTTTACCCATAATACGCATAGTAAGACAGGGCAATCTTGGCTTGACCCATGATCTCACTAGGTGCTTAGTAATTTATTTAAATTAAGTAAATTCGAGCAGGTCTTCACAATCCTTGAACGTAACAGTGCTGAATGCGAACATAAACACCGGTAGTTATCTGCGGAGTGACCTTGTCCTACAGAGAATTCATCTGCAGGGAATGGAGAATTTGCAAAAATTCGGCACTGAGTGGTGAATGAATTTTTAACAGCACAAAGTGCATGCCTCTGAAGCTGAAAATTTCACCTGACAATTTTGTTCAAAATCGGTTGAATTAAAAACTATTGCAACAGTGTCTTTTTCTAAAAATAACCGAATTGGCATTTCGATAAGAACTTAGACTTCTAGATGGGAATCATTGATGTATGGAACCGCTAAATAACTGGAAGTTATTTTAGTCACTTCGATATTCCGCAAATAACTCTTTGAGCTGATTAAATTATTATCTCTTCGATGTCCTTCGAGGTGCTCGTCGGTAGGACTTTGAATTGCTCTCGAGATACTTCCGTGACAGCTACGTTTTTCACCAACAATATTTGATGGAACAATCACAACAGGGATTAATTTCGTGTCTGAATCTCGAATTTTATTCTCGGTCCAAGGCTCGTCTTTAGATGGCGATTCCGTTCTTCAGGAAATTCCGGTTTCATGTGTGTCTCTTCAACGTAGCATTGTCGGGGTTGGGTATGTGATTGTGAACATGCAGGGACTGTTTACGAAGTGCGAGAGAGTTTTGTTTTAAATTTCAACTGCAGACTGGTTCAATCAGTTGGATCTACCCGTCGTGCGTGTTGTGCGGGGAAGCACTCGCATTTCGTCTTGGAATGTGCCATCGGTTAGTCTCTCGTCTACGTCTCTGGCTAACTTCATCCAGATATCCCGGATTTGCCACATCTCACCGTGTATTCTCATATCACCTGCTCATTACCTGTTTTGACCTCTCCATTTACTCCAAAATCTCCGGCATATCCCCTTTGTATGTCCAGTACATTTCACAGTTCCTCTCCGCTATTTCTAATTTAAAATCCATTTTCAGTCCAGCAAACAATGCATTGCAATAGACAAATCAATAACAGTTCGCTAATTTCTTCATCTCTTTGATCACAAATATAATGAAATATAGGTCATTTATTAAGGAGTGTCGCGTGATATTGTGTGTCGTGGTGTGTGTTACACTTTCTTCTTCTGTTTCGATTCGATTTCAATGGCATTTATAAATCCTTTCGGTATTTTGCAAGATCGTATTTCTGAGCTTTTCTACAAGTATGGAATAATTGTAACTTATAATCCACGGCCATTTATCATATTACCTATTATGATCACTTTTCTTCTTTCACTCGGAGTATTTACGATGAACGTCGAAGTAAGTGCTGCTTTTTCTTCTACTTCTAATAGAAAATATTATCATGATGATGGCGTCAAAAAGCGATCACACTGTACGATTCATGCCTGATATTCTTTTTTGCTAGATTAATGGCAAAAATTTAGAGTAATGTCTATACAGGTCGAGTTATTGTCAAAATTTTTAGGTGGACTGGAAAAAGGAAAACTAAGAAATTTTTTTGAAAATATTTCACAATTTCGGACTTCCTTTCGCGTGAAAACTAAAATTTTATTCGTAATTGAAATGAATCTTTTCCTAGAACCAAAAAGAGCTTTTTTTCTTCCGGAATTTATAGGATGATCTCAGATTTCTGTATTCGCCGATTGATTCACCAGCACGACTTGAATACAGCATACACAAATCATTTACCGGTGATTCCATCAACAGTACACATGTCGCTGTGGCTGTTGAACCGAACAATAATTTACGTAATCTGCTAAGAAAGGTTGTACTTGCGGATTCGAAAAACCAGAGTAAAAGAAAAAATTGAGCAGCTATCAGTCATCGTTATCATCACTGAGTCTGAAACGTCATAGTATTTTAACTTAGAGCTCATGGAATTACGTCTTCCTCGACATTGTGTATAATTCTGCACTGAGAAGGTATCTGCTACGGATGTCTGTTGTGGAAGTTACTGTTTAGGAGTGAAGAAGTGAAATGACAAAGTATGGATAAATCCTTATAAGGAAAGCGGTTATCCCTCAAAAATTTCCGGTTAGGAACCATTAGTAAAAATGATCGAAATTTCTACTCTTTGCAGGAAGTTGCTGCCGAAATATTAAAGCTGAATGAATTTGTTTTAAATAATTTAACTGTTAATTTAAATGGTCAAACGTACAATTTTGGAAAAGATATTTGTGTGCGCACTACATTTTGTCCACTCAGCAATACCATTGTGCAGTTTTTCTTTGATGCTTTCTGGAATGAAAAGGTTACTCTTATTCTTAATATATATTGTTTTACTCACTTTTTAAATCATTTCCTCTAACTACTGGTATTTCAAAAAGAGGTCTAAATTTTTCATTAGTCAATTTTTAACAACAGTCAATTTTTTTTTCGCAGTTATGGGATGATCCACGAGTGCGATTAGATTATCCATTTCTCTATTTCTTCGAGAATAAGTTTTTTCTTCCTATTCATTTGTACGGTGTGGAACTTGGAGGAACGAAAGGCATCAAGTCGATCGAAATAATACATCTGCATTACCCTATACCATCTACCGATCATGTAAGTTTTTACATATTTCTACAAATCTATCTTAAGAAATAATTTTGTGTGAGGATTTAAGAAACAAAATGCTATAGTGCTCCGCCTTTTAAAGACAAGACTAGAAGAAAGTTATAAATTTCAAATATGGTAGTGCAAAAAAGCGAAAATTCAAGGAGTACAAACCGTCGTCGTTACTGCAAAAGAGGGTATGCTTATTTCTAACGTAATTAAGAAAAGCGATAATCGAAATAAGTCGTGATAATGCACATGAAGAATGTAATGTAAGAAAAGGGATAAGTAATTGGGGATGGTAAATTGAATAAAGGCTACTGGAAGTGATAAGCTGCAGGTAGTCTACGCTGAGCGTTAAGATCATAAATTTCAGGAGACAGCTGAGGTAGTTGGTGATGCATTAGAAACTGCCTTGAAGGAGTATCTAGCGATAAACGAACGAAGTCTCATTAAAACATCGATGTTCAGCTTCTCAATGCTCAAAAATGAGATGAACAAAAATGCATTATATACATTTCCATTCATTTCACTTACTCTACTTCTACTTGTTACTTTCACTATTCTGTCCTGGTTTGTTTATTGCTGAAGTTTGTAGCAAGTTAATGGTTCATTTTAAGCAACAAGTCTAGGCCGAAAAGGAAAGGGGGAGATCTGCTTGAAGGCATTGGTTTAATTAGGTTTAATATTTAATTACTGTTACATATATTTAGAAATCATAAAATATAACGAAGTTTTTGGCGAAATTTATAAAAACTCTTTCCACGATCACTTTTTTGCAGTATTAATAACAGAGAGTACAAGAAGCTACAATGGCTTGAATCTTGACTTTCAAGAATATACATTATAGCATGACGGGCGACTGGATCACATCAAAACCCCTTGAGGCTTTGATGGGTGTATTGTCATCATCATTTGCTATAATTAGTGCAGCCGGATTTATGTTTCTAATGGGAACACCGTTCGTTAGTCAAGTTACGGTAATGCCATTCTTGGCATTGGCTATTGGCGTGGATGATACGTACGTAATGCTTGGAGCATGGCAAGATACACGACGGATATTTCCACCGTCCAAGCGAATGGCTCTGTCACTTCAAGAGGCTGGCAGGTGTGCTATTTTGATAAAATAATCTAGTCTCAGTTTACAAAATTAGTGCTAAAACGATAAAGCTGGTCTAAATATCTGATATAAAGGTTTATAAATAAAATTATAAATACAAAATAAGACTGATAATTTGAGTATTCCAGTGCGATAACAGTAACATCAATTACTTCAATGCTTTCATTTGGCATAGGTTCATTCAGTACAACACCAGCAATATCAATATTTTGCCGTTTTATTGCTATGGCCATCATTTTCGATTGGTTTTATCAGGTTAACTGATTGATTCCTGATGATCAGTATCATAGTAGATCTCTGCATTTTTTTTTTTTATTTCATTATGCAACAGAATTTGTTTCTTCTAAATTTTTTAAAATTTATGCTACTGAATATTTCGAAGTATTTTTTTATTTGAAATTGATTCGATCGTGGTAAGAATTTTAAGGTAACCTTTTTTGCTGGTGTAATGGCACTTGGTGGCAAGCGAGAAGCTGCTGGATATCACTGTATATTCGTTTGGAGGAAAATGCCAAAAAAAATGATCGAAGAGGTTCATTTGTTTGCATTTAACTTAAACTAAAATTTTTCAAAAATTTTAATTTCTGCTAAATTTACTTCTGTAAATTCTTTAGCCAATCTCTCTTGCAAAAACAACGACAAAAAAAAAAGAAATAAATTACAACCTAAAAATGAGAAAAATTGCAGTCCCGAAATGCTACTTTGTCATCAGTGACACATGCGCTATTCGCTAATCGTGTTGCTCCTTTTTTGTGCCATAAAGTTACACGTATTACTTTAATCGGCGTTTATGGGTTATACTTATTTGGCGCATTTTACGGATGCTCACTCTTGCGACCAAATTTGACACCAAGTCGCTTATTGGTCGATGATTCTCCGTTGACTCATTACCTAAAATTAGCTGAAACAAAGATTTGGTCGGAAGGAATGATAGGCAGAGTTTATGTTAACAATGCACCTGACTTTACTGCTGATCCAAAACAGGTACAGTTTGCAAAATTAGGATAATTCTTGTAACCGGGCCTACAAATTCTGTTTCTACAGCCTGTAATCACTGAAATATACTCTCCAACAAAAAGAAAAATATTTGCAAAGCCATGCGGCATTGAAACGATTATAAAAAACTTAAAAAGTCAAACAGTGAACCCTTAATTCTTTTCCTTGCTTGATCCTATTCCTTCAAATCTGCTACGTATTGTTTACGAATTTGAGCGAAAATGAATGCTCACCTATCCAGTGCTTATCTCTTCCTATAATACAAAAAGTAAGTCGATGGTTCCCCTAAACATTTCTGCAACGATAACATTAGTAAAGTCCAAAAATTTAATTATAACTAGATAAAAGGATAAAACTTTGAGGGCAAATTTCGGGTTTAATTAAATTTAGATCAACATAATGCTGCAATTAGCAGAAGATTTGGAAAATACAAAGTGGTCATTGGGAAAAAATTCCACTCAGTTTTGGCTTCGGGAATATTTAAACTACCGACAATTTTTTGAAAACACAGATGAAAATTTCTACGATAATCTCGAATCGTTTCTAAATATATCATTCAACTCACATTGGAATGCCTACCTATCTTGGAAACAACATCCAAAAAAGGTACCATCTTTTTTTTTTTCAATGATATAAAATTTCTAGTTGATTTTTGATTAAAGCATGTGTTTTTATAAGTTGGGAATGACAATATCAGTGAGCAGCTTACCGCATTTATCCACAGCAGTCTGGGACTTCTATAACTGCAAAAGTTTCAGGCAGGTAAAAGATATGTGAACCGCTTCTTCTTCACAACTGCTTTCAAAATAAAAGACTGGAAAGTGCGTACAGCCCTACTGTTACAGTGGCGTAACATAACGAGTCATTATGCAAAATACGAAGCTTTAGTTTTCGATGAAAATAACTTCTATTCGGATCAAGTAAGATTTGAAGCAGCTGTTATTAAACCACAAAGATGTATAAGTGCATTTATACGTAAAGATTCATATCAGCATCATTAAGGAGATACTAAAGCTTTATATAACTGGTTGTTAAGGAAATGAAACCTGTCGCAGTTTGTATAACACTTGATAACTTTAAGAGCTTCATCTTACTAGTTTTGCGAGAAATGCTCTATAAACATAACCAATCACAAATTAGCTTTAAATTTTCTCGGTATTTCAGATGCTAGAACTGCAGTCGACAACACTGTCGTCGCTAGGTACTGCAATTTTGGCGATGATTGTTGTATGCATTTTGTTTATTGCTGATAGTGCTATCGTATTCTGGGTTATATTTGCAATGATTTCAATGGATGTCGGTATTGCCGGATATCTTTCTCTATGGGGAGCAGATCTTGATCCAACAACTGTTGTTAATATTCTGGTTTGTGTAGCCTTTGTAAAAAAGTTCTGGTAAACTTACATGATTTTTCTCTTCTAAGTTTAGCTTTCCCTTTTAACTATAGAAAAATTACTTAAATGACTGTAAATTATGAACCATACAGAATTGGTTCAGAGTCAGTACTTTTGCTTTAAGTAAGCTTAAAGATTTCAAATTATTTTCAGCACTACCTCAACACATAATATTTCTTCATAGTACTGCTAGATACCGTACCAATACACTTCTTGAATCTAGTACCTTTTAAATATATGGAATTTATTAATGCATGTCTTCTAGTACCAGTAATAATGAAGCTAGTTTGTAATTCATTGGTTCCCAGATGAGCATTGGCTTATGCATCGACTTCGCGACTCATGTTGGATACCGAATCTATCGGAGCAAATGCCGCAATCCCGACGAGCGTATTCAGGATGCACTGGGTGCAGTCGGCTGGCCAGTAGTACAAGGTGGTACTTCAACATTTCTGGCTATTATTGTAATGATACTGGTGCCATCAAACGTAGTGCGAATGTTTGCGCGTACTTCTATTCTTGTTGTTATTACGGGTTTGTTTCACGGTGTTATCTTGCTACCTGTCATCATCAGGTCATTTGCTTCTCATGCTACTTGTGAAAAGAATAGTCCAATTAAAAGGGTAATTTAAATCTTAAGCACTGTGTTATAATGAATGAAGAAGTTGAAAACGACTATGGGCTAAGAGAGACTGAAAAAAAGTAGACACAGTATTACACCTTTGAAATGATTTAGCTAAAGATTAGGATGTTGTCTTCTGCAAAAAGTTAAGATTTTAACGAAAACAAAAATATTTATATGTACATTATTTGCCGTATTTCTTAAAATACAATATTAATTAATTATTTGAAAAGTTGATCAGTAAAGCTACTTACCGTTTACAAAGTAAAATATTACTTAAACGTTCACAATGTATGTCTACGATTAATTTTGTTTCTGACTGCGTTTGCCGGTTTACTACGGTAGTTACAAAAGGGAATTAGTTTTTCTCAGTGTAAAACTAATCGAACTGAATAATATAAAGGACTTCTATGAATCTTCGCGTGAAAGCACAAAATAGAATGATCCAGAAACAATTTGGAATAGAAATAAATATATAGTTGTTTTGAACCAGATTAAGTAGCAAAAAAATTTCGGTGCTTATAACAAACGAAGAAAAGTAAGCAGCAGTCTCAGTGCTATAAATAAAATTACTGTAAAGTTTTTCCTATTATAGCTGAATCTCAATCTATGCAATCATTTTTCTGAATTGCAGATTTGTTAGGGATTATCACACTTTGCTAATCTGCAAAAAAAAAAAGTTAAGCAATATTCATCAGGAAGGCAAGATGTTTCAACAATAGGTGATATATTGCCCAGCAAATAAAATTGTTAGTAAATTAAAAAAAAGAAAAAAAGGTGAAAATAAAAGACAGCGATAGAGGATGTTTGGAGATTCTTGAAAGATTAGGATCGGCCATCACAGTCAGAAGTATGGCTAATTTTATATCTAGGCTTAAGCTAAATTGGTTTATTTTTAAGACAAGTAATCATCATTTCAATATCGCAAAATACACAAACGAGTTATTCCAATAATTCCAAGAATTAGTTGAAACTGGTCTAAAGAAGAAGGAAAGTCTTAAAATAAACCAGTACATGCCGATTTATTTTAATTTTTGCACCATTAATTCGACCGCATATTTTGTTACTTGAAGGGAGCATGTGGAAATTTACTTTAAAATTTCCGGTAAAAATGTCGGAAGTAAAAACTGAGAAATTAATTAATACTTCTAAGAGAGCTTTTGAAAAAACCGGAATAATAGTCACACTTCCTTCAGTAATTTTATAATTTATCAGACTCTATTGGTTATTAGCAAGATGAGGTGTCTTTTTCTCCAATTTAATACTTCCGCAGCATTGGGCTCAGCTTCAACTTGAATTTAACTGAAGAAACAATTAAAAAATCGACATTGCCGGCTATCATACGTGAATGAGTTTGAAAGAAAGTTTTTCATTATGCTTATTTTTTAATCTGTTTCGAAAGAAATAATTACAAATACTAAAAAAAGATAGAAAATCAGGAAAAGCTAGTAGGCTCAAAACCTGAAATACAAATATTTCATATTTTTCATAAAAAACAAGATCAAAAAACCGATTATTTAGAAAACAGATTAACTTCCTACGGCAGTTGCACCAAAGCACTAAAATTTAACAAACAAAAGTACGAAATATTCTCAGCATCCTTAAAACCGAATATGGAAGTTGACAAAAGTAGAAGCAAGCCCAAATAACTGAGATGAAATGAAAGAGATTTTGCAGTTAGAATGAAGCACAAACAGAAATGATGGATAACAATACAGAAAACGCAAAGCATGTAAAATAAACAGATAACAAATGAGAATAAAAATGATGTCAAAAGTAACATTGACGAAAGGTATATAGTGTATTATGTAGGAGGGATGAAAGCAAACGAAGAGAGCAGTGATATGAAAAAGAGCAGGTAGTTTGACAGCAAATAATATAATAAATAAAATATAGTAGAAAAGTATGCACTTCAGTAAGTTAACATAGTTCATGTCAGCAAATATGGTACTGCCTGAAGTAAATAAGAAAAAAAAATGATTCAAAACAGAAAATTAGAACAGCAAAATACTGTAGATCGAATAACAGTAACAAACAAATAAAAAGTGATACAGATAATAAAGTCAACAGAAACTTGCAGTGAAAAAATTTTCGAAGCAAGTTAAAGTAAAATCCATCCCGAGTATTAAATTGTACAGAAGTAATTAAAGATGTATTAAAAATTGTTTCCAACAAACTTAGAGTGTTTTGAATCAAATAATAAACAACAGCCAACAATAGTAATGATGATTAGTGTAATAGTGATTTTTTTTTTAGGTGAAGAAAGTCCAGTATACCAAAAGACTTGATACCTGTATTCCAGTCATGCGTAAAATTTTTAATCCTTAGCAAAACATAACGCTTGCTAAATTAGACATATTTTTTTTGCTTCATATTAATCTTATATTTTTTGATGAAATAATCTACTTAGATGAAAGAAAGAAAATAGGTTTCGTCATGAAATCTCTTTTTAAGAGTGTATTTTAACCGAAAGACGAGAGTAATTTAGTTATAGGTAATTTTTTTCTTTCGCGTTTTTTCTTTGTATATGTCATTATCATTAACACTTATTTACAAAATAATACTAGTAAAATTTAGTGCTAAAAATCTGATAAATTTTCAATTTTCCAATTTTGAGATGATGGCAAGTTGCAGTACACTAATGGGTCCACAACTATCAAGTTTGGCTGACTCTAAAGTCATTTATGCGAGGAGCTGCTGTATCTCCAGGTGTTGAAAAATTAAGGAACGCAGCTCAACTCGTATATTTCATTTGTGATTTCAAATTTGCTTGTACTATGATATATTTCTTGGTGTAATTTTAACTGATATATGGTTTCAGTTTACACTTTAATTATATATAAATATAAATTTTTAACTAATATAGAAAAAGCTAATAAAAAAATTAAATAGATTTGTATTGAAAGTGTAGCACAAACAATTTTATTCTTTTTTGTTTTCATTTACATATTGGATTGGAATGAGGACAATATTTTTAAGTGGAAGACTTGAGAAAAAAATTGGAAAATAATGAGTGTAACGCTCATGAAGAGATGGGAATACCTAAGGACAGGTTCAGTATGGTGCGCAAGTCTTCCGCCATCTTGAGGACACTCCAGGAATTCGTGCAAAACGAAGACATGGCGGAAGAAAATCTGGAGGAAGAGAAAAACGAAGAAAGCCGTGA
>RCAB01000256.1:0-90232 GCA_003640385.1 Setaria digitata | reverse complement strand
TTATTGAAGAATGAGACGTGAACTAGGAGAGTGTATAGTTCACTTAGAAGTCTTACATTTAATGGTTGATTTTTCCAGAGACGTGATAGTAATGTATCAATTGCTACCACAGTGCCAGTACGCCCAATGCCAGCTGAGCAGTGAATTATGCTGGTTGAATTCTGAAAAGTAGTGGCATTCAGGTGGTTCACTAAATATGAGAAAGAGTCTTTAGATAGTATAAGAGGGGCAAGTTTAATAAAGGATTGAATTATGGGCTGATTAATGACTCGAGAAGGAATTCGAGAATGGAAAGACTGCTCTCATTACTAGGAAAAAATTATTGATACATTAGGCATCATTCGAATAAGCCGGAGTACGGTCATTCCACTTTGCGGCACACCTCGATCCGGCCAGTCTGTCATGTGTATAAGCTTTACGATGGTTGAATTTGAACATCCTTCCGGCAGCACTTCCAAGAGATAAGTTTCAAACTTGTCCTCGTGCTCAGACTGAAAAACAACTCTGAAGTTGTTCCTGTGAAGTAATTAAAAGCGAATTAATTGGAAATACAAGAACTGAGAGAAAAATCTCTCAAGGGATCACTGTCCATCTTATCATGGATTACTCTAGCTAGCTGTACATTAACCATTTCTCAGTGAGAACTATTAATACCGAAATGAAATGAATCTATGTAGACTGAAATGAAATGAAGGGTGTTGCTAACTCGTTTGTTCATGACAAACATGCAACCGTATGTTTTATTTTCGCCATTTTCTGCAGGCCAGTATTGAAAACACTTCTGTTTGCCATCTTCAAGCGTCTTGCATAGCATTATAATCGTTGTTATTTGTTCCTGATGTACCATGCGCCAAAAATCGCTTGCTGTTGATTCAAGTGGACCCTATTGATAATACATTGATAATAAAAATGATAACAAAAATACTGCCACTTACAATTCACAATTTATGATAATTAATTATTAATTTTTGACGAATTTTTTTTTAAATAAATGCTGAGTGAGAAGTTGCTATGAGTTCACTTAAGTATAATCTCTAAATAAAAGTAATATGAGCAAACTAATTCGATTATTTAGTTGATAAGATTAAGCTTCAAATGAAAATATTAGCATATTGAGCTAAACTTATTTCCAATCAACTAATGAAATAAGCTGCGAAAAAGTTTTTTTCAAACTTTTGTAATAGGTGGTGCTTGCTTTTTATAGTATAAAATTATGAAGAAATTTCCTAACTCATAGTATCAAATGGAATTTCATGTGAAACAGGTAAAAAGGTAATGAATTGTACCTGCGTGGCAATGTACTGATGAGTGCAGCCTTCCATTTTCATCCAGTTTGCGTGTATATAATCCGTTTCCGGTGGAACATTTAGTGTCAAAACAACTCTAAAAATTGATTATGCAAGGAGTAATTTAGACTCAGCTACTGTTCTTTAGCTGGTGTGATGAAATGGGTTCAGAGAAGATAGATGTAGCTACGTGGGAAAATTGATTTCCCCTCAAAATTTACAAATTTTAAGCATCTTAGCAGCAGGTGTCCTCTGCGATACTTGGAAAAGTGACCGTGTAACATCCAGACAAGGCACATCACGATATCTGTTCCTAGCAGGATTCGCAGCAAATGCCTCATGTGCATTATTTGGTGGCACAAACATTTTCAGCTCCGCGAACTCTCGTCTCAAACCAGCAACTCCTGGAAATCATTTCAGCAATTCTTGAACTTTTCACTATCTCATTTGAGTATTGGAAGAGAGAAGACTTCCAAAGTTCATCAGATTTCCGAAAATACTTTCATAAGCACTCATCACTTTTCAAGTTTAAAATTTTAATTGCTGTCACTTTAGCATTAGTATAATCTTTAGTGTGAAATTTCAATTAGCTTGACAAATGAGTAATTAATCAACTAAGATTCATTTCTATTTTGCAAAATGAAAAACATTGCAAACCCATTGATCTCACATAGTTTACATAGTCAGAAATCAATTTTTCCATTTCACTGCTTACTGGTCTGCCACTTTTCTTACGACGTGTGGTGCCTTTCTGTAAAGTTTCAAATGAAATCTTTTGGTAGGAATTCGAAATGATTAATCCACCTGAGACTAGGAAAGTCTGAATTTAGGGAACCTTTAAACTTTTTACGACAGATCCAGTAGAATCGCCTTCAACAGTGACCTCGTCTTCCATCGTTATTTGTCGCCTGCGACGACGAGAACCAGCACGCTTCATGTTTCAAACTTCTTTAATTCATTCTAATATTCCAAATTTAGATATTTAATTTTGTCTTTTCTTCATGTTATTATTTATTGTTAGTTTTGCAAAAACTGTTTGAACTACACATTCATTTAAAATTACTTTTTAACATAAATTTCTGCATTTCAATTCCAGTCAGTTCATTGCAAATTTTGACTTTATGTTAGTAAATTCTAATTCTTCTTTTGAAAAAAAAAATCAAAGAAAAATAAAGCATCGATTGACTGGAATTAAAAATGAAATAAAATTAGAGCCAAACAATAGGATTAACAATGCAAATATATGAAACAACAGAGCTGTACTGATGGGAGCGCTTTTTAAATTTATAATTGGTAAAAATTAACTATTTGATTCAATTGTTCATTTTTATATAAAAAAAAATTCATGCAAATTTCTTGCTAAAGTATGCTTCCTTGGAGAGAAAAGTGAAAAGTTAGTCCGTTATTGCAGGCAATTTTTGTTAAAAAAAATTCTCAGTTACCTTTTCTATCAACGATAATGAATATTTATTACATTTAAATGGACTAAAATCAATAAGCAATTTTGATAAATATTTTAAATCTGAAAGAAACGAATAATATTTCAAGCGATTAGATGTGAATGTAAGTTGGAATAGGTTTCTTAAATGATGTTGTTAGCAATCCTTTTTCAGATCATTCTTCGCGACCAAAATTGGAAGTCAGATGTCAGCTCCTGACCAACTTGGCTTATGGAAAAGTTCAGATATTAGCGTCACATAAAAATACAAATTTGGCCTAGGAATATGTATTTCCGATAAATTAAGATTAATAATAAATAAATTCCCATACTTTCTCGTCTTGTCTTTCCAAAAAGAAAATTTAAATTACAAGTTTGTCATTTATTAACGATTCTCTTTCTAATTAATAACTTCTTCTGCTTCTTCCGCTGTCTCAAACGGAAATGATAATAGTTGCTCCAAAGTAATAGAATCACTGGAAGTTGTCCTTCTAGCTGCTGGAAGAATAGTTTAAAAGTAACATTGTAATCATCCATATCAATTAAGCAAGCACTTAGCCTAATATGCAGAACTTTTTTCCTTCCAATAATTTTGTACATTTCCATATGCTTGCATGATTTCTATACTTATGACAAGCTAGAAATAATTATTACTGTCAAAACCAATTGGTGGTGGAATTAAGCCACGCTGTTCAAATCGCCTCAAATAATTGCACAAATGTTTCAGTCTTCGTTCTTTGCTTCGTCGATTTTGGAACCAAACCTGAAATGAGATGTACAAGTGTATTTTTTGGTTTTTAGATATGATATTTTTGTAGACTAAGCATGTCATGTAATAATAAATTGTGAGGAAATCTTTTTTGAAAGTATATAGTCTACCTGAATGACACGCATACTGAGACCTGTTTCTAATGCTAGCTTGGCCCTCACGTGCTTCGATGGCTTTGGAGTTGACGTAAACATTCTATTCAGTACGTCCAACTGAAACAAGAAACTATTTCAAGATGTATATGATTTTCACTTCTACTTTAGTTTCAGCTCGAAAAAAAGAATAAATAAGAGCAATAAATTCTTCTTTACCTGATACTGCTTAATTGTGGTGCGTGGTCCCCTACGCTTTAGAAAATTTGACTCATCACTTTGTTCATATCCGTACGTGTCACGGGAATGTGTAAAAAGGTTTGTTGAGGAATCCAATTCCCTTAAAGTATCATCGTCTGTATAACATCTGATGTCGTATAGTAGGATCTCTCTCTAATTTCATTTGCCTCATCTTTAAACTGAATGAATCTTCAGAAAATTATTGCTTTAGTCAGATTTTTAATGCTTAAAATTTATGAATACTTCTGTTATTAAATAAATTTATTCAAAAAAGAACATGATAATAAAGACTGGAATATATATTCAGCGGCAATTTTCAGTTTAATTAATAATTAATAGTTTGAACAGTTAAAAAAAAAAATACCTTGAAACAACATCAGAAAGTAAACTACCGTCATCTGTCGCTAATATGCAGACTGTAGGCGTTGTTGGAGTTGAAATATTGAATACTCAAATAAAAATTGTAATCAAACAATTTAACCAGAAAATTAGCATTCTGAATATTGCAGTACACTTAACTTGAAAGACAAGTTTTTTCGTTAGAAAAAGAGCAAAATTCAATGCAAATAAATTCTATCCAGCAGTGTCAGGAATTAAATAATAGAATGAACTTGAAAAGAAGAACTGAAAGAAGTGTAATGGAACTTACAATCAGTAGTGTAAACGGTATGGCTAATGCATGCAATACTTTTTGATATTTCATTGATGCAGATTTGTTCACCTTGTAATATTTTTCTTCCACATTGAACACATCGATGACAGGCGATATGATAAAGTATATCACTCTGAAAATTAATGAAATAATTGGGATAACAGGAAGTATTTTTAATTTTTGGAAATAATTTGAAAAAATATACCTTAATTTTATAGATCATTTCGGTGGGTGCAATACCTTGTCGACAACCCGCACATCGATTTGGACTATGTTCTCTGCAAAATACATTTTAAAATTAATAGAAATATTTGTTAGAGATAAATTTTTAAAATTAATTTAGTAATTGTATACATGAATTGTTTACATTACATGACTCTTTTTTGCAGTGTAGAAGATTATTTTGATAAAACTGATAGTTCAGAACATCTCATAATTGATAAAATTTACTGATAATAGTGCAGGCGACAGTATAGATGTCCACTTCGTTCAAAACATTTATCGTAAAGAAGGGCTGAACAGACTGAACATCTCACGCAATTTTCATGGTACACCCAATTACATATCTATAAAAAAGAATTACATGAAAAATTCTAACTGAAAATCCTCGAAGTAGACCTGCTGATATGCAAGAGTGTGGAATCGAAAATTGTTTAAAACAATTAATTTAAAACAAGAACAAGCAACTGAAAGGTTTGAAACAATATTTGGACAACGGAAGAAATAATTCTGATTTTCAAGGAAAGATCAGTTGATAGAAAATGCGCTCCAACTGATCGTTGAGAAATCCTCTCAGCTCAGTGAAAAACCTCTTACTAAACATTACTTCCTTCTACTAAAGTGACATATTACGGCAAGTTAGTGGCATAGAAGGGCACAAATAAAAAATGCGTTTTAAAGCTTTGAACAATTCTCCAAGATTCCTCAAGACTGATTGGTGTTTCCGTTTGTCAAAGCTCCGAGGAACCTTGAAGATTCAGGTTAATTGATGCTTCCGTTCTTCAAGGCGGTGGATAGAATTATTGGCATCTGATTCATGATCTCTTACTAAGCGTTTAATTAAATTATTTGTTAGTATTGGGAAAGAAATACCTTTAACATGAATTCATGTGTGATTGAAAATTGACATCGTTTACAGATAATCTAAAAATTTTAAAATTACTTTCCGCAACAATTTGAGATTTTCTATTATTATGGTAATTAATAGTAATTAAGAAAGGGTAAATATAATTACTTGAAATTGGAGCAAATAGTTAAATGATGTTTGTATTAATAAAATTAATTAAATCAAATTTATTTCAAGATGTACTAACAGAAAATGGAAATGATGACAATTGAAAAGTCTACTAATTAGAAAATTTTAGAAATTAGAAAATCTTGGTATGTTATCACTTAAAATTATTTCAACAACAATCTGTTACTCTTTGACAGCCATTCCTTAATGAAAAAAGAAAAAATGATGCAAAGCTTTTCTTTTGCTAATATGAAATATTCAGAAAGAAAAAGTAAATATGCTAAATATGCATTGTTGTATACATAGACTTTTTCGAAATTTTTGATAAAATTCACACATAACTGATAGTATTATCATAGTATAATTGGCAACGTCAGATATATGGAAATTTATACAAAGGAAAAAAACACAGCTTTGCAACTTTACATATCTCTCGAATTAATAAATTTGAATTTTCTGAAATATTCACAGCTACTGGATAAAGTCGGGTATTAAGCATACTCAATACTGCAACTCAATTTTTGAATACTTTTAGGTTAGCAATACCAAAATCTTTGCATTATTTTTCAAGATTTAACAAAAATGGCAATATTAATTGTAATGAGTGGTAAGACTGCAAGACGTTAATAATTTAAAGGAAGTAATAATATAGTAAGCTTCACTGAATACTGTAGCTAAGACGTTTTGTTATCGTTTCATTCTTTGCTTTTTTAAAAGTTTAGTATATTAATGAAGATTAAAGAATTGTCAGACACAGTCCTTTCTAATGAATTTTTTAAAGTAATTTAAATAACTTTTGAAATACGGTGATGGAAATTTCGCGAATTTCACAAATATCCAAATGGGAAATGAAGTGATTCACCTTTTCATCCTCCGTACCGTTATCAGTAGTGTTGTCTGAATTGATAGCGGTAGTGATAGTTGCCAGTGTGACAGCTTGGCCATTGGCTAAAATGACCGGTTTCTCATCAGCACAACAATACATTCACCAACAACCTGCTTGAAATACGTGGATTCTTAATACATAATTAGTATAGCAGTCGCTGTAAAGCCCAGCCTGCCATCCATTTACTACGGTAAATTGTAGAGCCTTAGAGCCTTGAATAGCAGGGCGGAGTTCGATTTCGTACCCATACATCAAACAACTTGCTAATTTGGCCTGAAATATAGCTGGAAGATATGGAGTGCCATTGCCACAGCTATTTATTTATGGATGTTTGAGGACATTCGCTGAAACATACCTGAATTAATTGGCCAGATGCTATGAAGTGTAACTCTTTTATTGTAAGCCATATGGCTAAAAAAGCTAAAACGGGATACTCGATAACAGACCATGCAAGTTTATTACTCACTACTTCAGTGAGTGAAATTGAGTGTTAATTATCTTGAAATTATCATAGCTTTAAGGGCTGCTTTTGTCAGTCATTGCTTGTCACGATATACCTGTTACCTGTTTGCTTGGATGGTGCTACAGTACTCTCATCTATTGTGATTCGCTTGTGGTATTAGAAAAACGAATTCGGAACTCGTAGTTTTCACCTTCAGCAGTTATTTTTAAAATATTTTAACACTTCCAATTTCAAGACAGTCAAATTAGCATTCCTAGTGACCATCTAATTTACATATCAACTAGTTTGGGGCACGTCACTTACGCTTTGCTTCGGCATGCTCCTTACTTTCTCCGCATTCATATCCTGTGTTCTCATTTTCCTTTAGTGCTAAGTGTTTTTCAATTTTTGCAGCATCACAGAAATGTTTGAAGTTTATTCAGTTTAAGTTTTGAAAAGCTCAAAAAACTTCCATTTTAAAAATAAGCAATGAAAGCATGACGAGGAAACAAAAGTCTGAAAAAAAAAATCATTTTATATATAAATTTGAAAATAAACTTGATTTGCAGTGTGAACATCTCGAGAACAGTGGACTGGTTTACTCTCGTAAATATGTAACTTTCCAAGCTAACATTATATAAACTTAGTTACCGATCATTTGTCAGATTGCGAATCATTTTGGCTCCTGGATCTTTTCTAAAGCTCGTCAAGATCGAGATCTCGACACTGCCAATATGGTGTTTGCTAAGCTTTCATCTATAATGCATTGTTCAAATTGATGTCGCTTACAAACCATTTAAAATGCAAACGACATCACAGTTCTCCTCAGGTTTTCATGTCAATTTGTCAACATCACTACATTCTCGAAACATGTCAATATGTCACAAACCCCCCCCCTCTAGCCTCGAAAAAAAGAAAATCCCCTCTCTCTCTCTCTCTCTCTCTCTCTCTCTCTCTCTCTCTCTCTCTCTCTCTCTCTCTCTCTCTCTCTCTCTCTCTCTCTCTCTCTCTCTCTCTCTCTCTCTCTCTCTCTCTCTCTCTCTCTCTCTCTCTCTCTCTCTCTCTCTCTCTCTCTCTCTCTCTCTCTCTCTCTCTCTCTCTCTCTCTCTCTCTCTCTCTCTCTCTCTCTCTCTCTCTCTCTCTCTCTCTCTCTCTCTCTCTCTCTCTCTCTCTCAATGATTGATAATCATTTTGGTGAACGGTAATTGCCAACTAAGTAGAGGATGCTGTATAGTAGCCAATTACTGTTCAGCAAAATTATCATCAATCATTTTGTGTTAGAGGGATTTTTTGTTCTTTTTAGTCCTAAAATGCACAGCATGCAATTTCAGGAAATTTTCAGGACTTAATTCAGCTGTTTGAAAAAGAAATGATTTAAGTTTGCATAGATAATTTAGAGAAGGGCAACATATCAAAATCAATTTGTCCAAGAATACAAAAAATTGGAGGCTGAAAAGTGTGATTAATATCTACGGTAGACTACTGAATATTAGCATTCATTCTTAATATTTGAAAATATTTTGACAGATGACTTTTCTGATACCTGGAAGTCCTTTGTCTCAGCATTCAACTTGTTCATTCGCTTTCAAAAGCCAGTGAGCATAATATTTAATTGATGAAAGTTAAAACTCATAATTAGCAAATTTTTTTCTGGAAAAGTTGCATGAATTGGAAGTTTTATAATATTTATGCGATCATTTCATATAATTAGCTAAATAATGTTAATTTTAGCCATTAATTAAAATTATATTTGTTGAATGTTGTGTTAATCATGGATATGGTGTACATCTGTATATGGACAACCCATCCAGCAATTAAAATCAATTTAACACGATAAAACAGTTGTCCCATCTCCAGCACTAATAATTAATTATTCATTATTGCGAAAAATAAACCCATTACTTAACTTCATCTAATTATTTAATGATTTCCTCTTGCTTATTTATTTATTGTATTAATTGCAACAGTACTTGCATGGGATATTAAAATTTGGGAAATTTGTCAAATCAGTTCATTAGATCCCATCAAAGGTGGCGGTACCACAAAACAGGTAAATAAAATAAGTGTTAAGTAAGCTTAAGCTTGGCGCTCTTATTTGTATTTATGAAAATTCTGCTTTTCAAATGTGTGAATTTGTAATATTTTAAATAACATTGATAATTTTTCCAGACTGGAAAACTTTCTCCACTTTTTCCATCTGAAATATGCGGTCGAGCATCCTAAATATCCTAAGTATATAGAATGTATTCTAAATATCGAACATCCTCAATTATAACTATTAAATTATAATATTCCTTTCAAAATGCAACTATTACGAAACTTCTTGCTGAATTTAGTTTTCAGTTTAGTTTTTTATTGAAATCTGGAACAAACTAAAGCTTAATTTGTTCTAATTATTCCATTAATAATTTTCGGCCGCTTTACAAATATTACAGTTTAAATTTCGGTTGACCGAAGAACTCACTAATATCAGATGCACCTTAGGAACTGAACAGCTTCCATTTCCAGTCAGTTAGCTCATTATCAGCAAAAGATATGATAAATTTGAAGGAATGAGTGGGAGTATTGCAAGAGTTATTTGTCGTATCATCGGAGAGTAGAAAAGCGCAAAAGAAATTTCAATTTTGACTGATTCACTTCTGTTCAATTCGCCTTTTGTTATTCGGTTATTGTGGAAAGTTTCCTATTTTATAGCAATGTTCCAAATGACTGGATGAAACGATTTTTGTTTTAGTAAAAACTCCAAAGCATTACTTTTTAGTTCCTTAGTTGAAGCTATCTCTCAGACCATTTAGTCTGGCCAATGAAGGGAAGAATTTCAGGGCCAGGACAACTTCAGACTAGTCCTACAGTCAACAGACGAAGACGATTAAGCTCATCAGGCTATTCCGACTCACTTTGCTTACTAACCCCTACAACGGCATGCAAAGCACAATGACATTCACCTAAACCTTTGACATGACCTTTCAGGTCCCCAATTAACTTCCGTCCCTCAACCTCCTCCTCCTCTAATCTCGCTTTCTCCATAGACGCCATTATCTGTGCATTTATCTGCCCAGCAACTATCCTTCCCCATCCTCTCACATTCCATTCTATTTCATTCAATTCAATTCCATTCCATTCCACTTTCCTTCCATCCTACTTAATTGTTTCTTTCCAATTCATTTCTACTCTCCCCAATTCAATTCCTCTTCTATTCTTCATTCTTTGCTCTTTTCTTCTATTCTACTCCCTTCGCTCCATTCCAATTCTGTCTTTCCATTCCAATCCTATCCCATTCAGTTCCATTTCCATTCATTCCCAATCTCATAATCATTCATAACGCTGTCTCCCAACAGCTTACGCCCATACTACTAGCAATACTAACACTAGTAGTATTGTCAGGAGAGCAGTGCCGTGTGCATAAATGTGTATTTATATATACTATTCCGATATATACTCCAGTACATATTTTCCATGTGCACATAATGTATATGTATATTTAGCAATATAGAGCAGCGTTGTACTCAAGAACTGAATGTATTTTATCGATTTCTGATTTATATGTAATTGCATATGTGTGTATGCATGTGTGTATGTGTATATGTATGTGTATGTGTCTTTAAGTGACTCCCTGCTGGGGGAATTGAATTGAAATTGAATAAAAATGAGAGGGAAGGTAGTGTGCTCCGAGGGGGCGCCTGCGTTGGGTTCCATCGAAAATTGTAAAATTGCTGTTCCCGCAGTGTGGCGTTGCCTGCTCCCCATTACTTTGCTGTTGGTATCAGTGGAATAATTTAAATTTAAATTTCAGAATCTGTTGGTCTGCGGTCAGTAAGCTGTTCTTTCACATCAAGTATCTCAAGGTTGTGTTGGTAGCATAACAGCGAGATCTGTGCTGAGCCACAAAAGGGTTCCATGATAGGAGCCTAGCTGCTGTTGTGTTGCTCTCCTGGAAGATAGCACAACGTCTGTTTTCTCCTGTGCTTAATGCTTCATCAGTCATGAATATGGATATGTTCACTGATATCAAGGACGAGTTGAACGGTCAAGAACAAGATATCGCGGAAGCAACAGCTACTGCAAATACACTTGCTGATATTTCCACCCTTATAACGCAACAGAACAAGAATTACAGTGTTAGTAGACCTGGAGGATCAGAATCCAATGAAAAAAGTTAGTTGATAATGTCAGCACATGATTAACATTTCATATAAGATCTCCCTTTCTCATTTTAAATTTAGCAAGCTTAGGAATTCGCACTCTTCGGAAACATTCTTTCGTATTCTTATACGATTTTTTTTTTAATTCCACTTATGGATTTCTGTGTTGTCGAACATTTTATGTGGAAATCTTCGAGAAAAGATCATTTCCAGGACCAAGACGTGGACGTGTGGCGGAGCATCCGTGCTGGGAGTTAGTACAACGAGTCGACGAACATAACTGTATGATATGTCGAATATGCTCCAAAGTGGTAAAATGTTTAAACACACGGAATGCAATGCAGCACTTCAGTAGCTGTCACCCGCAGGTGAGTTGGCAACACAAAATTAGTTTTGAGAAATGAAGTCATGTGCAATCTGCAGAAAGAAAGCACTGCTTCTTTGAAATGCTAGAAAAATGGTTTAATAAGATGCCTTGCACTCTGTCCTGACCGGATATTGTGAAAAGATAAAGATATTCTTTATAGCGTTCACTGCTGTTTTGTTTCTTCTAAATTTCATTTTTTAAATTTTATTTGCGTCATATAATCGATTCCAGATTGCTGTTGAGCTTGATCAGTCGTGGCAGATGAAATTGCAACTGAAAGCTGATTTTAATCGGTTATCTTCCGAAACCTCATTGTTCCGTAAGTCTCACATTGTTTCGTTAGAAGAGAAAAATCAAACTTCAGGTTGAAAACTCAAATTTTGGACTAAAATTTAACTGCATTGATCATTAGGAATTATGGAATCATTCTTTATCGGAGCTAATCATGAATTTATTAGGATAATCCTTAGCCTGATTTGTAGATAGAAGTATGTGGAAAAGACGTGGTCGCGCAGCAGAACATCCCAGTTGGCGTTATTTCTGTCGAATTAATAGAAAAAGTTCTAATTGTAAATTATGTGGTGTGCATGTGGCATACGCGTGTTCTGGTAATTTGATGAAACATCTAAAATCCAGACATCTTGCGGAATTCGCCATAACTCAACGAGAATGGGAAGAGATTCTCAAGGTTATCTTGAAAGTAGTATTTTTTGAAGTTAATGGCTGATATAGAGAAGTGTTTCAGAATTCGTTAAAATACTACTGAAATTATAAGATAGTGCTGTTTAATTCTTTTTCAAAAAAAAAATAAATGTTTTATTATCAATGAAAATAAGTTGGCTTTTTTGGCAGCCAATTCATTCGTTGATTTCGCTTTTTCTTTTCTACTTTTTTTTTTTTTTTTACAAAAGATTAATTATAAAATTTTGTCATCCATTAGTTTCAGAGGAAAAAACAGCTTTGTGAGTTACGGTTAAAGGTAAGCTCGAATGTATCTGGATCTGAAGAACAGTCACCATCAAACTTCTTGTCATACGAGTACGAAGATGAACAAGATGAGGGTTTAGGTGGAGATGGAATCGAAGGGGAGGAAGATGGCAAGTTATTGGAATTATTTGGTAATAAATGAAATTAGAAAAACTTTTCGTTTCTGTTAGAAATGCAGTTTACCTTGCTCCTTCATTTACTTTTTTGGTTATTTTTTCAGGGAATGTTGAACTCTTTGACCAAAGCAACGGGAATGATAATGATGGGACAGTGTCTAATGGTAATTTTTTTGTTATTCTCATTTCTATTGAGACCTTTTTCTTTTGTTTTAGATGAAAAATCAGGAATCGTTTCTTCCGTTTATCTCCACTTTTTATCTGTAGATGTTGAATCTTCAGATTCTGTAAGTTCAGGTATTTTCATTCTGTGTTATTTAGAGACTGAATCCAAGTTGGATAATTTCGATGATCAGACAAGTACTGAGCAACATGATGCAGCAGTTGAACCTTCCGTTGCGGGCGATGCAAAAATAATGGATGTTAGTGAAACGGCGAACAGGATTTTGCAGTCAATTGGGTTTTCATCTCATCCAGCTAAATCTCCTTCACCTGTAAATACTTACTTTTAATTCTTCGTCTGTAATGTTTTTGCCCATTTATAATGTGATAAATTTTACGAAAGAAGCTTCAAACCGATATCTTTATTCGTGATTGTTTGCATTGCCTTGTTTAACTCGTTGAATATCTGAAATTTCAATTCATTAAGACATCAACGTACAAAAATTATTACGCATTCGTTATCATAAGAACGTGTTGTACTAGGTTTTTAATCAGAATGAGGATCTTTTTAACTATTAATAAACGATTTCTTTTTCTGTAAAAGTCACATATTTTAGGGGCTGCAGCAGCAAGGATCATGGCTTACACAGACCTCTTTTGGCACGAAAAATGACGCGTTTAGAAGGCGCATCAACTTTTTTGGTTATTTTTATAAATTCTTGTTTGTTTTTTTTTTTCAAAATTTATTTGTTTCGAGATTTTGGTTTTTCTGAGGATAGGAATCTTTTGCTGTCCTTGTGATAAGGTAATTAAAAACGAAAAAAGGCTTAGAACATAGCTTAGTTACTGTTTATATTATAATTCAATATCCTAGAAATGAAAACTAAAAAAAAATTAAGGAAAATTTTCGATCTATACNAGCTTAGTTACTGTTTATATTATAATTCAATATCCTAGAAATGAAAACTAAAAAAAAAATTAAGGAAAATTTTCGATCTATATTATAATTCAATATCCAAAAAGTAAAAAAGTGCTCTTGTTGGAGACACTTGGAATGAATATAGTTGAGAATGGAACATTTATTTCTTTTTCCATGAATGAAAACCCTACTTGTCTTCGAAATTGCGTCATAATTTTGTCTTTTCAGTAAATGGATTAGCGGAAGATTTGGCATCGTTTCCAATGGAGAAATCATTGTTGTGCATGCGTCAGATTCGGAAATATATGGACGAAAAATTGATTGGACTGGAAGGAAGTATACAAAACTCAGAAGTAGACACCAATATTACTTAATAATCTTTTTTTAACAAAATTTTATGTGATGTAGCTGTAATTTATTGCTGAGTGCTCATGGAACTGAAGTTACTGAAATTATTCGGAACCATTTCAATCGAAGTTTATATATATATATATATATATAAACTTTCAAAGTTCTTTATATATATATATAAAGAACTTTTATATATATATATATAGATAGATAGATAGATAGATATCTGTTCGGACGAAATCTTAAGAGTAAGCTCTGACTAGGACTAGGACTAGACGGAATTTGGATTTTGCTGTAGAAATATTGATAACTTTGTAAATGCATTTTCCAGAGAAGGATCTTGTTCAGCAGTTTCATGATTAAGTTGGGCTGAATACTAATTGTGGCATTTAGGTTAGACGTTTTTAATAGAGGTGTATTTGTCTTGTTTGTCTTGAAAAGTGTAAGAATATTTATGGTTCCTGATTGTAGTTTCCTCCGAAAAGTTTTTGTTGAATCGCACTCCTTTTTAAAAATCATAATGATTAATGTAAAAAGAGCTTTCATTTCGAATAGTTTCGATGTTTTAAGTTGATTAGTAATGGACCGTTGTAAATATGGCACATTGCACCAGACCATACCTCAAACATGTTTTGTATTACCTTACTATTTATTATAATCTCAACATTTGAATGTTCGAATTTTTGTCTGAATTGATGAAGTTCAAGTCGATTTGTTTGAATTATCAGTTCTGACAGATTTACCTTTGTTATATTCTCGAATCCATCTTTTTGTTATTCTTTTATAATGCAAAGTTTTTATATATGTAATGCTGCTGCAAATGTGCTAAAATTGGGAAAGGATGAAATGATTTTCTTTAATGATAGTTGTAAAATTACTACTTTTTTACATTCAAGCTTACAGCATTTGTAAATTAGAGGAAGAAAAGGATATTGAGCGGTCGTCGTCATTGATAGCCAATAGCTCCCGCTGACATATGGCGTACGAGTGCCTCAGGTCTTCAAGAGAAAGTAGACTCATCTAGGTGTCTGTTTTTTACGCTGCCGGACTGGAATGTTCGTTTTCATGCCGGCTTGCCATTTAGTTGGGCCGTAATTGAGTAGGTATTATTGGTGGGTGTTTTGTTGATACCGTTCCATCCCGGGTCTTATTGGTTTTAGGTTGGTCTTGATTTGTTGCATATTCCAAAAAAGCAGACTCTGTTTCTCTACCGCTCCCAGTTCGATCATCCACTCTTTTAATCACCACTGAACACTGAGTGATAATTCACTTGTTCACAATGATAACGGTACAAAGTCTATGCAACAGTTAACATCGAAGATTCTGATTCGCTTGGAGCTCAAGAGTTTGTTTAATGGATCTCGGCCCGAATAGCTTTACCTCACAACAGCACAACATTGATTCTGCTGCATTCATCATCAAGCGAGATCCCGAGAAAACGTTTGCCTTAGTAGAAGCAACAGCAACTGCCAGTGCTTTGGCAGATATATCCGCAATCATATCACAACAGTTCACCAATCATAGTGATAATTCTGAAGATGGTTTGTTGCCTTACATTTGTATTAATTTCTACGGTTATCATTCTCCAGTTATCATTTGTCTTCATAACTCTAGGCAGTCCACTGATATCATTTGATTCACCATTCCATTATTTTAGAAACAGATTATAGAGTTTTCTATTTTGATATGTGCACAAAAAACAAAGCAATTTTCTTTTGTTCCGATTAGTTTTTATAAAAAGAAAATTTGTGAAATAATTTAGTAACAGGATGTTTTTTCACTCCCTTACATTCTCAAAAGGGTTTTTTTTTTTTCAATTTGCAAATATTTCCTTCTTAATTTGAAAGAAAAGGATATCTTGATATAGCGGGAAGCCATTTCTTAAAATAATCTTTTACTTCAAATCAGTTGTTACAATGATGGATGGTAGATGATGTGTAAAAGAATTTCAGGAGCAACCCGTGATACGGATCATCCGTGTTGGGATTATATACATAAATCTGACGATCCTGATTTTATGGTTTGTCGTGTCTGTACCCAACGAATTAAGCCCATCGACACCCAGAAGGCTATGGAACATTTTATAAACTCTCATCCTCAGGTTTACTTCTTATCATTTTAAATTATTTTCACCACATTATACTTTTTGGTAAACTACTCGACTGATTATTATGAATTTTGCTGCAAAAACATCCGCGATTAATGTACTATTTTCCTTTGTCCATTTATTAGAATAGTCTGCTTTTGGTTTTAGAATTAACTGATTTCATCTCTTTTTTATGTGTGTCTTTCCCCATTCCTGCCAGAGTTTAGCAATTTTTTTACCTTAAAACTAGCAGAAGCGATTGCGATTTCCATCCAGATTTTCCTGGCTGGAAGTATTAAACCTGCCCTAGTGTATATGGGACAAATTTTGTTTTCCAGATTGCTGCAGAGCTTGAACAATCATGGCAGATGAAACTGCAACTAAAATCGTCGGTTAGTCGACCAGCTGATGAGTCATCCAAAGAAGGTTCAGAAAGACGTGGTGGACATGGGACGGAGCATCCATGTTGGCGCTATTTTACCCGAAATCGAAAAAGTGCTGACTGTAGAATGTGCGGTACGCATGTTGCTTACGCGTGTTCTGGAAATTTGATGAGACATCTGAGATCAAGGCATATTTCTGAATCTGTGATTACGCAGAAGGAATGGGAAGAAATTCAAAAAGTTTGATTTTTCGAGTTTTCGTCGTAATCACTGAATAGCCTGTAAATCCTCAGTTGGACTTATGACATAATTATTTGTAGTCATGAACGAAACGTAATTTGATTAAAGTCATAAATTGTTTCCAAACTTTCCAAATAAAGACGGGTGATTTTTACTCTTCGCAGGATTGGAAAGTTTTTGGTTACAAAAAATTCTTCCTCTTCATCGTTAAAATCATTTCACCCTCAAAACTGGCTTTTTTCACCTTCCCTCATAAATACTGTTGCTCCCCCTTCGTAATTAATTACGCTGCTCTATTTTGCTGTATGGTACTCCTCGTTGTCCTTCAGATGGTGAGAAAATGCAGTTTTTTTTTTGTTTTTTTTATGAGTTTAATATTTATGTTTTGTGCAAATAGCGGTTACTTATCTTTAGCCCATTTGTTTTGAGTCTCCCTGTTGTTAGCTTGACTACATATCAAATCAATGTAGATAGAAGATCTTCTAGATCTGCTAAACAATACTGGAAAGGAACTGTATGTACTGCAGCGAAAAATTGGCAGAGAATTTTCTGTTAGGTCGTAGATCCTAGATTGTTTTAAATTTGCACCTTCCTGGATAAAACAACTGTCTGTTAGACTATCTGTGGAAATCATCATTTAGAGAAAGAAACAGCTGTGTGAACTGAGGATGATGGCTACTGCAAACGCTTGTGGCTCGGAAGAACAGCCTCCGTCAAACGCTGTTTCATATGCTTATGTCGATGAAGAACAAGATGGGAGTGTAGCGGGAGCCGGAGAGGAGTACGATGGTATATACAAATTTTTATCTTTAAAAAGTGTTTGTTGAGAAGACTGAAAAATAAGATTTGTTCATTTCTTCTGATACAGTCTTTCTCCTGTTACAGTTTCAGGAATCGTTGAAACTGATGAGCAGAGATACAGGAAAGAAAATAGTGTTTCCTCATCCACTGGTATGTTATTCAATAGCTTTTGTCCTCTTGTTATTTATTTAGAACTCAGGCATTTATGTTTTCTTCAATATTTTTACATTATTTTATTATTTCCTATGCTTCATTATTCACTTTTTAGTAAAGCACTGTCAAGGAAATGAAAGAAGGGCATAGATCAGATATATTTAACAGTTTTCATTTATTACCTTTCGAGATCTTATATTTTAATTAAATGTTTTGTTTCACGAAATGTTTAGATCTTGTGTTTTTTAATATTTATAAGGTTATTTTCTATTAGAATAGCATGGTGGTTTTGATAGTTTTCGTTGATCGTTTATATTCAGGTAGAGAGTTTGTTTCACTCTTTTTCTAAGTTGGGAAACGTTCACTTAATATTAAAAACTTTTTTCAGCAAGTGATGTAAAAGTGAATAGCGGAAGTAGTGATGTTGCGGTTAGAAATATTCAGACATTTGCTGGCGCTCACAACCCATCTCTTGAAGGAATATCCCCTGTATGTATATGAAATTTTATTTTGAATGCTTAAATCTCCAGTGTAAAAATCTTATTCATGCACATTGGTTCATTTTACAGGCAATTTATATTAATACTTTTACAGAAGCATCAACAACATTCGGGTTCTCTTGGTGGCAGTCGTTCTCGATCTTTCAGCACTAGTAAAAATGCAGCTTTTCAAAAGCGTATAAATTCGTTTGGTAAGACATTTCTTTTTGAGTCATTGTAAATCAAGTAGTGAAAACCTTGTTTTTCTTTCTTCTTAATATATTATTAAGATCATCTATTTCAGTCGTTTCTAATGTTGACTTTTTAGTCAGCGGACTTGCTGAAGAATTGTCGTCATTTCCAATGCAGAAGTCATTGATTTGCATGCGCCGGATCAGAAAATTTATGGATGAGCAGCTGCTTGAATTGGATGAAGTTGCACAAATCTTTGATGATGATGCTGGAATATCATGATAATTTAGGATATTTTGCTTCGATTTGAAGGACTAGTTGATTTTAAAATTCAGGATGGTGCAACCAAAATTAGATGACCAAAAATGAGTGACTATTCAGACTTAATTTTTTCAAGTTTATTTTTTGGAGAGGAAATCTTGCTAAAGTCATTTCGTCTTCTTGTTTGAGAAGTGAGGCTATTGTACATAATTGGTTTTATCTAGTTTAATTAATTCTACATTACTGTTTTTGTAACATTGGGTGTCTGATCTCAAATATTAGTGGGCTGTTTCATGAACGGATGATATTAAACTTTTTTTGTTAAAATTTTTTAACTCTGTTGCATAAATAGGGTAGCTTTGATTTCGAAGATTGGAAAAATATGTAGTGGATGATACGCCAGACTTCTGGAAATTCCCCCTTTTTTTTCCATTAAATTGCTCAAAAAAGTGAGTAACTGTGAATAACTAAAATCTTTTATAAAATGGCAAAGTGATATCTAAACTGCCTATCATCAGAATTGACAAATTTTGTCAGTTTTTCTGTCAGATGGGGCATTTTTTATATAATATCAAATCCACAAGAATCATTTTCTTAAGCTTCTTAATTTTCTGCCTTTTCTTTGCTCTGATCATTGTACTCCTTATATCCTGTACATGTTGTTGGTTTAAAGGTGATTCTGCGTGTAGTCTTTAAATGTTGAGCTGCTGTAAAGGTACTGGAGTTGCTTTCCACATCTTATGGCATTTAAGTCTACTAAAATGTTAATTATTCTACTTGATTAATGTCTTTTTGTTTGTACATATTGCTTCTTTGAAACGCGTCCAAATTTGTACACTTTTTTTTTGTACATTTATGCTATATGTGGTTCCATTTTTTAAACGGTATTAAAAGCGTTCTCATAACAGAATGTTATTTCGTAGACAAATTATTAGATTTATCAGTTGAGTTGATTGTCCCGTTTCGTGTTTTCTGTTAGATTTTATGATAGATGTCAACGGATATATGATTTCCAATAGATGTAAAAGAGAGTGAAGTGTGAAATTTTTGAAAGTTTTTTGAAGTGTTGTTAGGACATATCTGTATTGGCCCATCTTATGATTTTCATAATAGAGATAATGAACTTCACTGCGTTCTGAAGTGCAGCAGTTCCTGTAGCTTTAAGGGATTAGTTGAAGTACCACTTGGGTACCATTTTCGGTATATAGTTTGTGAGTCATGTCATTTCTTCACTGCTTCAGGCTCAAGATCATAGGGCAGGTGAAGTGAAGTCAGTTCATGTGTTATTTTGTGACAAAATAGGTGAATGAATCAATAGTCTTGGTGGTTCATGGCCGAATCAAACATTAAAGCATAATATCCTTATAGTAATTGTAGTATAACTTCTTCGCGGTATCATTTGCCCTACGACTATCTATGGTGCACGTAAATGAGAAAGGGCAAAATATCCTGGTTATTCTGAAGGATCGTGTTGGTCATGTATAAGTTGTATTTTCATGTTCAACAAATAATTACACATCAATTCTGTTTGTGCTTTTTTCCACCATGTTTCTTTGATATGAAATTCAAGTTTTAGCATAATTAGAATTCATTTCCGAGGCCTATATATGAATGAAGCCAGCATTAATTAGTACGAATTTCGTGTAGATATAAATTTAGATTAGCTTATTGATACTTCTTTTTTTTAGTACCAAATAAAAAATCTACCTTCTATTCTCTATCTCCAATATTTCCTGTCGTGTTCCTTGCTGGAATAATTAGTGCTTTCCAGAATAAACATTCATGAGTGAGAACGACAATTTTGAAGATGAAATTTAGAGTTAAAAAAAAAAAAATTATTGCTTTATTGATTCAGAGCAAGAGCAGTTTTTGAGATTTGTCTTAAATAAGTATGATTATGAAAAAGATATTGCAGAATATCGATGCAATTTTCAAACTTTTTTAGATGCATTGAAAGGTTCGAAGGGTACTTTTTAACTTTTACAGGTGCAGATTTCGTGACGGTCTCTTTTTGAGATGCGACAACTTAACCATTTTGTCTTCCCACCATCTCTGGTTATTTTCTTAATTATTAATCTATTTCAAACTTAAACTTTTGAAAATTCAAAGGATTTAGTATTCATGTGTTACACCCTATGTAGCACATACACACAGGGTGTAATATACCGTCAAATCCACTATAAATATATCTAAAGTAAAAAAAACATTTTCATAATCTTCAAGAGTATTTTTATTTTATATTGGAATGGATTTCCGTAGATACAGTGAGAAAATAATCTATAAAAAAAAAAAAGAAAATTACGATCAACGAGTGGAGGGTCGATTATGCTTTTCATCTTTGCAGAAATGTCGTCTAAGTATTATAAAACGTGAGGTCCGTCAATCACTTGAAAATGAAAGTGAACGAATTGATGATGGCTTAATTGATCGTTGCGTTGAAGTTGGTGTCGGAGCAGTTGGAACTTCAAGTCCCGTTCAGCTGATTGGTGTAGCATACAATCTGTACAAGCAGCAACTTGAAGTAATATCAAAGGGAGTGTTTTAGTCCAAATCACTGTCAGTAATTGAGGAAATAGAGAGATGATGATTACTGAATTTTTTTAAATTCGAAAACAAAGTATATCAATTAGTGTGATAACGATAAGACAGATGATTAAACCTTTTTTTTAAGTTCGCTTTTTTTCTTTTTTTTTTAATTTCAGTCAAGCGACCTTGAAAAAGAGCGAGCAGGACGTAAGCATTTCGCTTTAAAATTTTTGGATGAAACGGTAGCGGAGGCTGATCGGATCTTCTGTTACATTATGTACAAACTACCTGATGGAACAGTAAGTGTTAAAGTTTCTTTTCCGGAGAAGTGAAATCCTTAAATGTTTGCAGACAGAAATTGCATTCCCTTTTTTTGCAAAATTTGTTCGAATTTGCAATAATGCTATTTCAAACTTGTCCTGTTTGTAATGATGACAGTTGAAAAGAAACAAAATATGAGTATGCCATTCGATTCATTGAACTTTCTAGTACTATATTGTTTTAATTTTGAAGGATATTTCTGAGGAAGTTAACTTTCAACAGTTCAGCAGGAGTGCAACATGAAATAACACTGAGTATTCGCAAAATATTCATTCTTTATCATATTTTAGTTAGAGCTAGAGATGAACGGAAGGAAAACGAATGATCATCGGAGATCTAGCTAGAAAACCGATGTATGAATGAAATGAACTAGGTGTAAGTGTTAGTTTGTGTAATGTGTGATAACTGTTGATGGAGTTGTAGCCAACACCAACAAAGAAAATTCGTGAAGTTGTAGCTGAAACGAAATGCAGCGATTTGGAAGAATGGAAAGAGAAAGCTTATGCCACTTTTGCTGCAATACCACCGGTGAAAGTTGACGTGAAAATCGTCCTTCAAGATCTTTATATTGCATCACTACGTTCACTCACTCATAGTGATTTCCATATGCTGAAGGAAAAAGATGTTTGTTTTTTGATATTTTTTATCACTAATTATCATTATCAAATCTATGAAAAGGCCTGTGAACTATCAGTTCTTAATGAGAATTCTTTCTTTTCGCTATAAGAAGTAAGGATTTATAGAAAGAAAACGAGGATTGCAATCAAACATAATATAATTTGCATGCTTTGGTGATCTGAACTTCAGAATTTTATTATTTATTGGTTAATTTTCCCAGTGCCATACTAATTCCAGTAGGTAAAGCTGTAATTGCTTAAACATTGAAATAGTAAAATCATATATTACATTTTACAGATTGACTGTTTGGTGGTTTATTCAGAATTTCTGGATTTTGGACTTGATTTGAGAAGTTTGCTTCCACTTTTCGATGAAGAAACAATGATCGTAATTCAAAATCCTTCAGTTCTTTCAATTTCGATGGACGTTTTCGCTCAAATACACAAATGGCGATGCAAGGGTAAGTGAGATTAATAAAACACATTGAAAGCTTTGCGGCTTTTTTTGTGAAGAAGTAATTGATTATGGATCTAATGTTAGTAACATCTTTGTTTTCAGATTATTCTTGGCTGAAAAAAAATCCATTTTCAATAATTAAATAAACCTAGTGATATCAGTTGATCACGAAATTCGATGAACTCCAGTTATGTGATTGCAGAATCACGTGTTTGTGTTGCTTGTGACACGGATGGCCTGACAATTTCGGGACTGGTTATGGCACGTTACTTGTCGCTTTCTACTCGATGCAGTCATGACGATGCAATCAAAGCTGTCAAAATTTCTCACGAATCCTTCTTCCCACTTCCGTATGCTCAAAGTGATTTTCTCAAAACTGAATTTGAGGTACCTAACTTTGTCAACTCTTTAATAAACTCATGGTAAAAGATACCGGATATGTATTATATTATCAGCTTGTATATATTTATATACGGTGGAACATGATTCCCTTCCAGAGAATTCCTCCCGACTTCGAACAATAGAAGGATATTACTTTTCGGATTAAAGTGTTGTGGATTTTCCGGAATTTGGGATAGAAAGTGAAATACTTAAGTTTGCTGCAACTCTTCAATTTAAATTTACTATTTTGAGGAAGAAGAAGCAGATCAGTTCGAACTCCAGGCACCTTCCTCCGACTCGAAGAAAAACTTCGATCGCTGCATGCTTCAGAACTGCATTCGCGTCTATGGCAGCTCACCATAAAGTGGGCACTTGATTCGTTGTAAGATATTTCTAACTTTGTACCATATCTCACCCTTGTAACTCAAAACATGCAGGTTTAAGTAAGTTATCAGAGAAATCTCCCTTATTACCTGTGTACGAATGGTACCTGGTCCCCTGTCTTCATTGGTATCATTTTACAGGTGTTATTAGTAACGTCTGAGAAGCATTCCATTTGTGGCGATCATCGATTGTAATAGTCCTGCTTTGCTAAAGTATCCAAATATTCTTTTTATTCAATTTTCCGCTTTTCATTAATTGCTATTTTTAAAATGTTCTCCTTGTATTTCAGAGCAAAAGTGAAAATTTTTATCTTTTATTCGTTTTCGTGTATCTTTAAATGAGATATCGTTTTCATTGTAATAAGACAGTTTGAGTATTGTGTATTATTTTCATGTTTTGTAAATTTTAAGCATCATAACTGGAATATCTTGATTTGTTTCAGTTATCGATCGTTATGGTAAATCGCGATATTATGAAATGATGATGAATAAAAGCTATCAACATACATAAATAAATTTGCGGCCCTAATAATTATTCATAGGAAATACATCACACAATTCAGATCAGCTCATAAAATTCCGCGTTTTTTTTTTTTCACTTTAGCAGTATCATCAGATTGCGCTTTCTGAGATGGCGACAATTTTATTACGATCCAAATCAGGTCGTAACTATAACCAATTGTTTTTTTTTTCTTTCCTGGAATTTTGGCCAGCAATTTTTATTTAAAGTTTCCTATCTGGCTTTTTGTTGGCACTTTTTAAATCGACATCTGAATGGTACCGGATATAAGCATAACGGATTTTAACGTCTCTGCGACTAATTATAAGCTGTTTCACTGCTAATTTTTCGCTACTTTCGTGATATCTCTTTCTTCCAGAGAGATTCTCATAAGAGGACTTAAAGATACAAATTGAAAGAAATATAAAAAAGAAAGGCAGGAGCCAAGCTGCTAAGCTTAACGAAAAAACTATTTTCCAAATGTTGTACAATTGATAAGGATGAAAGGAATACCTACTTCCTACCTGAGTAGTGCTACAAAAAATTTCTTCCTTAAAGAGCTGGTTTCATCCATTTCAGCAGTACAGGAGTTTGAATTGTGAACTAAATTTGCAGAATTTTTCTTCATCCTTCTGAATTATTTATAGAAATGAGGGAAAGAGGCTGAAAAAGGATGTGTCAATGTGCAGCTTTAAAATAAATTACGACGAACGAACAAATTACATTTCTTGCAACTTTTCCATTCATCAAAAATTACACTTCATGCAAATTTCCTTCATATTATGAGGAATATTTTTGTAAGAGGAATGCATTTGTAGAGAAGTATGATGGCGTATATTTATGAAGGATTATAATTTTTCAGCTAGGTGTTAGCAAAAATGAGATATTACTCCATCCCATTTTACGTTCTGTCGTTGTTCACCGCCTCAGCTATTTGTAATTTCAGTTGAAAAATTTTCACCAACGATCGCCACATTGCCATTTGAGTAGCTGCTTCCTTTAGTGAAAATTCACTGCCATGATTTAAATGTTGCAAAGCTTCCACTTTTTTGTTAGCGCAGCTAATTTCCTTCTACAAATAAGTGAACAATGAGAAATCGAAGTCATCTTCTGTTCATGTTTAAACAAATAAATTTAACTCCCTAAAAAGGATATTTAAATTTTTAAATTTTTGTTTAACAAATTTAAGTAACAAATGCAAATTTGGTACTTGCACTCTTCCTTCAACGAACCTCTATCTGACTGAACATTTTTAATCCTCCCATACTTCTTTCTTGTCTCAACTTTTCCAAAATAGCCCTTAAGACTTTGAGCTCGATTCCAGCTCGAATCATTTTCCTATTCTTCGTAAGCAGTTCATTTTCCATATCACTGACATTCTAGAAAGATCATCCATCAATTCTTCAGCAAAATAAACACTTCATTTTCAGAATTTTTCATCCAATAAAATTTGTTAATCCCAAACAGAACGAAAGAAATTCGTAGATTGTTAACTCATGCATAAACTGACAAATACCAAATACCTGCTGAAGTTGCGCAAACACACTTTCAAGGTTTGCTTCAGCTGACTCATAATTTTCTTTCTTTAAATTAAGACGCTCCATAACATCCTTAAAAAATGATGCTATATGATAAAGAAGAGTATTTTAAGACTAGCTAGATGGCTCAAAAACATAGAGCATTCTTAATATATTATTCTTAAGCGTAATAGAGCCTGATAAATTTAAGGCTTTTTATTGACCTAGTTAGGTGACGTTAGTTTCTACGAAGCGCATAGAATGCTTAACAACGAGAAGGAATTTTGTTTGATGGTTACCAAACTATATTATTCACTTTGAGTATCACTTAGAATATGAGGCACTATTACAGTAAGACGATTATTCAATTCAGCGTTAGATTGTCTTAATGCTTTCATTGCTGTCCTTCTCAAGTGTAGCTGCTGATTTGATTTATTGATCAGATCCCGCAACTTCCTGATGTCAACGATTTTCGGTTCTGAGGTTCCCGACCTCTTCGCATGACCTTCGATTATCCCTCCACCACCTGCTTCCTTAAAATGGAAAACTACTGAAGATATAAACGAAAAGGAAATGAAGAAATAAGAGAATGGAAAAAAAAACTGTGACAGCCAAGTTTTTGAAGCAGCAAATAGTAACTGACAAAATGAACAAAATGTTAATAATCATTAAGGAGCAGTTCGATAAATATCAGAAAAAAAGGCACGGAGGACTTCTCATGAAATATCAATTTAATTTTATTCGATAATAAATAGCTAACTATTTTCTGCTTCATTGTATTCCACTGATTTGTAAGAATATCTGCAGTATGCATCAATACGACATGCTCGCTTTTCAGGTCACCTAATTCGGCATGCTTTCGCTTGTAATTGGAGGTTTTAGAGCGTAATTTATTGACATAATTCTTGAACTAAAAGTATTAAAAATGATTTTTAAAAATAAACTAATCTAAGGTCAGTTTTCTTGCCAAATCAGGAATTATTCACTCATTTAAAACAAACATATGCTGAGCGGAAGCATTGTTTCACAGTGCCAGTTGTCTAGGTAGCTTAATAATTAATGCATAGCAGAAGACTTTTGGCAAAAAGTATAGCTGTTATCATTAAATCATTATGGTTATCACCAAACCTGTGTGGCTGTTATCACCAAATCGGTGCCACTCTTTTCCCTTAGGTCACTTCTCTTCTCTTCCACCTTATTTGTGATAGTTTGCAATTCGGAACTGTAAAATGAAGTGGAAAATTTTAGGAAATGCGAACAGTAAAGAGAGTGGAACATTCAGTTCTTTGCATACATGATATAAAATTTCTAGAAAACTTCGAGATGATGCAATCTGTCGAATTAATCTATTTAAATGAGTAATATAACTAAGTAATTTAGGAGAAAGGTTAACCATACAGCAGCTCTAAAAACTTATCCAATACAAATTATGATTTTCATTATTTTAACCTATCTATTGTCCAAATGAATTACCGTGCTTCCTGTAGCATCTCAACCAATTTTTCTTTTTTTCTCTGAACAGCCGATGCTTGATGGCGATAAATTGATAGCTTATCAGTGATCTCGTCTTTACGATCACGTTCGTTTACCAGATTCATTATTTCTTGATTCATTTTCTCAATCTGAATTATGTAAGGTAGCATAAAAATATTTCAGAAATTAAAATGCCAAAATATTAGAAATGAAGAAACGCACTTTTTGCTGCAGTTCATCGATATCATTTTTATCGATAACAGAAACATCAACTACTTTACTGAGATTAGCTATAATTGTCATTTTTGTTTCAATTTCCTTTGGGAGTTTTTCATTGACCATATAATAATTTGTTTCCATTTCTTCCTGATTTTATAAATTAAATATTTAATAATTATATACATACAATATTAGTAACGGAACATGGCTATTAGAATCATTTCATATTTGATAGTAAGGATAATGTTTACATTTTAAAAAGTCTTAAAATATCGATTATAAAACTAGTTTTATTAAATTCATTTTCATAAAGCATGAAGTCATAAGAGTTTAGCTTTTATCAGTATGAGATATACTCTTCGATATCACCTCGTATTGCTTATTAACAGGTGATCAAATTAAATCTTCTTAAGAAAATTAATTAACCTTCAATGTTTTCATCCTTTCCGTTGGATCAACATTTTCACCAGCTGCCTTTAATTCTTTCAATGAAGCATTTAAACGCTGTATTTTCTGGTCACTAAACAACATCTAAAAAGTGAAATCTAGACAGTAAGTTTTAATTAATCAGAGTAAGATCATTCTTCAATTATCCCAAGTCAATATAATGCGATAAGATTCTCCCACTTTTACGGAGAGAATCAGCATTACATCCTGCTTATAAATTCATAAATCGTGGAGCATACATATTTCTATTATTTCAAACTGTAATTGCATTGTAATATTTGACGCTATTTTGGAAATTACTTACTCGTAGACTTTGAGAATTTCTCTGCTAACTTTCGAACAACTGTTCAAGAAAATTGTTGACTCGCTTTCTGGATTTTATACTTTTCGTAAAAAGAAAATGTTTGCAGACTTCGGAGAAGTTTGAATGTTTCCATAATTATATGATCATAAATTAATGCAAGAAAAAGAAAATGAAGCAATCTTTTCAGATTTTTAATGAGCCATCAAATTCCACAAACGACTAAAATAATTTAAGTGGAGAAGCGAAAGAGTCAAAGTTCAGAGATGGAAGTAAGTCACGTCACGCTTGCTTCCAGTTCTATATAGTTAGTTATTACTTGTTCTACGCAGATATTCGCAATCACAAGTTATATCCACAGCTGAGCTAAATCTCAATATTTTCCTTATTTTCAAGTTTTTTTTCTTTTTCTAAAATGTGATATTAATATCCTGGATGACATGTTTATTTATGACAGGATAGTGCTTTAATGAAGTACTCGGTAACGTTATTTATCAAACTTATGTTTCCTAATTCGATCAACCTGATGAAAATATCTATGGCTCATCATTTCCAACGAGATCAGTCAAATGCCTCAAGATTTAAAAAAAATATCAAAGTAGTTAAAGTTTCCTTAAAATCATTCTCTACAGAAGTCTAGAATGTTGCTCAACATATCAGGAAGAATTTACCGCACCAAATTTCTCTGCTCTAGCTTGAGATGTCCAACTTTTTCCAGTCGTTCATTCTCCAATCGACATTTTTCGGCTACTCGTAGGAAGTGCTCAATGTTCGTTATGCCACGAAGTTTGCGCTCGATCTTATCAATTCGTTTGCTCAGTTGTTCCTTTTCAACTTTCATCGTATTTAGATCAGTTCGAATGTCTTCCATCACCAACGAATCTTTGCGAGCTTCAACCACTTGTGAATGCACATCCTGGAAGGCAAAAATTTTGCTCTCAAGCTAATTAATTTATGACTTTCTTCATCCAGCCATACTTATAAGTTTCATGGCTTAAAGTAGAGAATATAAGACTTGCTTTGAATTCTTCCATTAAAGCTGAAATTTGATTTGACATTTCCATCACTTCCGGATCTTGAAATGCACCTATAAACGATAAAAGACTAATTTATAAAACGCCAATTTAGCTTTAAATGCAGCGTAAATGAAGAATTTTTAATCTAGCAATCTTAAAACTTTTAGTCTAGCAGCCTTTCATGGATTTTTTTCCTGTATATTTGCTTTGATAATCTCAAATCAATCCTTCATGGAACATGACAAGTTCATTTTCAAAATATATTCTGATAATGGATTCTATTCAAAATGGATAAAAACTCGAACCTGGGACATCGATTTTAGTGAGATATTTGGCCAAATATGCCCGCTCTTTTAGTAGAATCACATTTTTAAAAATCCATTCCAGGATCGGATAAATTACAACCTTCTCTCCTTCCACAATACCACGTCGCCATCGTTGACTATTAATTAGAAGACTAATTATCATCTGGCAAAACAAAGCGCAGTGCACCTACTGCCTTCAGCTTTGTTTTGCAATATATTACGACAAGATTTTTCTAAATAAGAAATTTTTCTATTGAAGTAAGTGAATCTGAATGTATTCTTGAGTCAAGTGTTGGAAAATAATTGAAAAATTGAAATGATGCGAAAAGTTTTTTTGACTTGTTTTGCAATTGAAGAAATGAGTTATGCACACCTATTACCTTGTTAAAATGTTTCATTCTAAATTTTGTTTTTTTAATTTCTCAAATTTAAAATATAAAAAAAAAGGAAATTTCGGTTACTGCTTCTATAAAACTTATAAAACCTTCATGTTTCTTTTACGCTATAATGCAAATGACCTGTGATTCTTTGAATTTGAAACAATAATCGAGTCTTCTGTTTTGCAATGAACTTTGATTATTTCATTGATTAATTCGATGTAACTTTCTGATAATTTTGTCAGGTAAAATAAGAACTTGAGTCAGATATTATCTTACAGCTTTTCGATATCCGTAGGTGGAGGATATTTGAGGATACGAAGCGAATTGAATATCCGAAGTGCTGTTTCGTCCGGTCCCTCTTCACGAATATCTATTGTATCCAAGTCTTCGATCCAAAACAACACATCACTCAGAATTTGCAGCAGCTGTTCGTTATAGATCATGTCAAAGCTGATCAAATTCAGATTCATTTTGAATGGCTCTCCGTTTAAGCCATCCACGATGGTTCTCAACTCCGATCCCATCTGAACTGCGAAACAGGTCAATGATTGGTCAGTACGAGAGTCGGAGTCCGTGAGAAGTACTGCACAGGTATTGTAATTTTGCTATTTGCGAATGAGTCTTCTACGACTAGGCTTGATTCTTGAATGTAAAGGAGAGAAAGTGAAGAAAGTCTGCAAAGGTCTTCTCGAATAACTTCCGATGAGATATTGGCATATTCTCAGTAACACTCCAGTCATGCAAGTGATATGCTAAACGAAACGTTACAGTTAGAGCAATGCTGTAATAACAAGCTTCGATTAGAGAGGCGAAAAGTGGAAGTGGAGTAGTGTGGAATTGCATCGTTGCCATAGTAATGTGAAGGTACGAGGTTGTGAGCTGTATCAGTATCATTTGATTAAGGCTTACTCTTGTGGACATATCGTATCATATCATATCATATCATTGACAGCTCAGAAAACAAATGTATCAATGGCACCTTTCTCCCTGGTGCAAACATATTATCATTGAGTTTTTCTTCAGTGCAGATCTGTTTCTTGTTCCAGTCGAAATATACCAAAGAACTCTTCAAGGGAAACGAATATGAATGAAATTTTTAATGGACATCTTTATCAAGCAGCGTAATGGTTGATACTTCCGACAAAGAAGACAAACTTCAGGAACTCGAGACCAAGATTAGTCTGGAAGTGGTGACAAGCCCTGTTTATCTTTGCTTCTTATCCTGCTCAAATATCTGCACTACTGTTAACAACAGGAATTGACAGCATGAGAGACTAATGAGATTAGTTTGTTGCATGCCGACCTGCACTAAACCCTTGTTAATAAGTAGTGCTTGAGATGTAAGGAGTTGGCCACGTGTTCCACGTTTCTCTACGCTACGTGTCTTAAGAAGCTAGGATTTCCTCTACATTCCCATATTTTCACAGCTTTTAGAAGATTCATGTGTATTCGAATACCTGCACTTGCAAAATAAATGCAATCTATTGGGTTTGCTTGCGGAATTCATCGAGTCCATTTTTACCTCAATCTCGATGTTTTCGTAGACACTGTTGAATTCATGCGTGGCTCACATGTGAAACTCTTAAACTGAGCGCAGTCCTCACCTTTCTGCCTTATTTAGGTACTGCACGGCATGAAGTTAAGTATTTATAACTTAAGGATGAAATGCGAAGTGAAGCAGTGTACGATTGACTTGGGTATTTAATCCTTTATTGTATTTCGTGAAGTTGTGGCATATTATTGAGAGGTTTTAGGGAGCTAGTTGAAAAAACAAAACTTTTGGCTGAAAAGTGGGAAGTTTTCCCTTCTCGAGATAAGAAATTTTGTTCGTATATATGTGTTCTTGTGATAGAATTGTAGGAGAACAGAAAACTAGCCAGCAAGTTATCTTAGGAAATGTTAATAAAGGATATTTCGAGATCATTTATTAAGTCACATATTGAAAGAACTGTGTAGAACCACTATTTCTGATTGATGCCGTTGGTAGTTCTTTTTCAGTATTCTCACTATAGGGTATTACTTCCAGTAAGAATGTTATTTTGAAACAGCATGCGGTAACGAAATTGAAAAATTCTGCTGATGAACTCGGCGAAACACAGATGTAGTTGTTGGATGGTGATAAATTTTTTTTTGGAGCAATTAGAAACTTCTCTTTGAGAAGTTCTTTTTAAATCGTGACGTGCTGAAAGCGCTTCATCGGTCTCTTTGTTAAGGTGAGTCTTAAGCTTTTAGAAATTAGCGGGATTTTATGGAATTTAATTTTTCCTAATGTTATGTTGCAGTAAATTTGTGGGATAAAAAATATTGGTAAAATTGAAAATAGTTTTCGAATCTCAAAACGTTTATAAAAATTTTCTGTCTTGCTTCAAACAAAATATGTTTGGAATGATATATTGTAATCAATTTTGATTAGGTGGAATAATTGTTATTTAATGCTGATAATTAATGCATCAGATTTGTTTCTTTTTTCCTTTGCAGATGACTTCATCAGGTGATAGTGGTTATCGATACACAAGATTAAATGATTCACCTTCCTCTTCAACACAATTTTTTGCTGATACTTTACAAAAACAGCAGGTTTATTCTCGCAGTCTTATTAAAATTTTTTTTCTTCTTGTGAGCAAGTATTTAGCAGCGAGCGCATGAAATATCAAAAATAATTGCTGTTAGATTATTTTTGAGTGCTCATGCTAAAAGTGCTGCTTATTTTTATCGGATTAATAACCCAGTTGTTTGCCAGTTTTTAGATGATACTAAATGATCAGGATAAAGACTTGGAAAAAGTAGGTGATTCCGTACAACTGCTGAAGAATATGAGTAGTCGAATTGGAACGGAGCTCGAAGAGCAATCAATGTAGTTGCTTTCCTTTCTCATGAATACAATTTGCTTATAAAAATCAAAAGTTTCTGATTGATTTCGCGTAGTCTTTGGTGGTCAAAAAATTTCGTGAACATTAATGACTTGATGAAATAATTAACCGATTCACGTTGTTTGAATTTTTTGCAGTGTGCAATTGCAATCTTAAATCAGTTAGACGTGTAACTTAAGTAGAAATGTTTTTGAAGAACTAACAGGAAATTCTTAGTTATATCTAAGATTTTCTTCTGGATAAAGTTTCATGATTTTTCTGTGTGCTTATTGCCAGAAATGAAATATATGGTAGTAATTAAATATTCTCTAATTTCTAACTTCTTTAGAATGCTGGATGATTTGGGTACGGACATGGAGCGGGCGCAAATAAAGTTGGATGGTGTGATGAAAAAAATTGTGAAAGTGACCAACATGGACGACGGTTTGTTTGAATCTTTTTTTTAAGTCATCATGGGATTACGAAAATGCAAATCTATAAACCACATGGATTTTCATTTTCATCCAGAAAAATTTATTCACTAGGAAATTTTGAAATGTCTTATTCACCATGATATCGTAGAACTGAGGCTAAATTCCCCTCACAATTTCAGATAAGAAACAGTGGATGGCGATTCTTATTCTATCCGTGCTGTTGTTTTTTATTATCCTCTTGTTTGTGCTGTTGTAAGTTCTTTGTGCGTCGTTTACACTTTTATTCATCTCCACCACAACTTGAAATAATGGGACCTGAAAAGCATACGGAACAAGGAAAAAGTAAAATGAAAATTTCAATGAAATGAAAAAGCTTCACTTTGTTGGCAATTGCTTTTACCTTTTTGGATGACTGTGCTTACCGAAGATTTTAGTTCAGAGCTAGTTAAACATCTTAAATGAAAAAACAGTTTTCTTGCTTGATAAATGTGTTTTTCGACTGAAGCATTGCTTACTATGTATTCATAGTTGTTTCTGTTCAATTTCTTTGTCTTGTTTTTCATCCTTGCGCGTATAATATGCTACTAAATAATTATTCTTAATACTTAATAAAGATTTCATTCCAGTACTTCTCTGTTGTTTTGTAATAAAATAGAAAAAATTCCGTGATTATATCCATAAGGAAAATGAAACGCGGTTTCGCATTGCAAACATTGCAGCATTCCATAATTATATTTCCGGGCACTTTGGTGTTAGCTGTTCGTGTTACTTTTATGTTCTGAAATTAACCTCTTTCCTGCTTTCTTATTTCCCTGCCGAAATTATGCTTGTTTTTCACTGTTCAGGTATCTCATCAGCAGTTAGATGTGGGTACCAGTTTTTTTCTTCTTTTACGTTATCATCTTGTTACGAATTGATAATTTCACTTCTGCTGCTGGATATGTAGCGTATTGCCCATGCATGGGTAGATTTGGTAATCAGATGGAACATTTCCTTGGCATGCTGGCATTTGCTAAAGCCCTTAATAGAACTTTGGTTTTGCCTCCATTTGTTGAGTACCATCCCGGAAAAAGGCAAGCAGTAAGTTTTACATTGAAACTTTTTCTCATGACTAGAATTCTGACATTTTCATTTATATTGTTTTTTCTTCTTACAATGTATGACTATACTAGTTATGTTTCCCTATATATTTACTTATTTTTAAGATCTTTCTGCATTTTTCTTTTCTTTCTACGAATAACATTATGGAAGCATTTAATTGCTAATTCTATGTTATTTGAAATTATGGAATTGTAGCTATGACTTCAAGCTACTGATTTTGTCTGTTACTCTTGAAAATCTTTCATTCTAAAAGAACCTTTATTCAGGTTATGGTTGATTTCGACAAATATTTTTTAGTCAAACCGTTACTTAAATTTCATAGGATGGTTGTTATGCGTGATTTTATCAGAGAAACTGCATCGAATTTGTGGCCACTGGATAAAAGGATGGGTAAGAATCTGGCTAAAATTTTCATTATCCTGATTATTACAAATTTTTTTTTTCACATTTATTATTTCCAGTCGTGATTTCGTCTTTCATTCAACAATTGTGATAAAGTATGATGAAGAAATTGCTGAAAATTCAAAGGACACTAATGACTTTTCATTAAGAACATCGATATTCTAGCATTTTGTTGGCAGTCGCGTCAGAGCATCTATGATACAAACAAATTACCTGGTTGCCATGCCAAAGAGGGAAATCCATTTGGTCCATTTTGGGATTATTCGAATATAAGTTTTGTTGGCGATGTTTTTTATGCTTCAGATTTTCCCGAAGCGCATTTTATTAACTTAGAAAATGTTCGAAAAAGCTGGAATGAGAAGTAAATTGCGTTTAACTTCCATAAGCTTAGTATTCCAGAAATATGTGGGAAAAATAACTGAAAAGCAGTAGTAGCAGTGGCAGGAACAAATCGCATTAGTGGAATGCTCTTTCAAGAATCAAGCTACTCCATCACGCTTTCAGCGTAACTAATGGTAGAACACAGTGGAGAGTATAAATAATGGAGTAGCTTGATAAAAAAATTCGCCGTTTCTTTTTTTCTGAATATTTGATGTTGAATTGATTTGGTTCTGTTTATTATTTTGGTTTTTTTTTTTTTACATCGTTACCAGGTCAATGGATTTCATATTGCCTTTCTATTGTTGACGCGAATATTGTCGCTACCGATATGAAATTCGCATTTTCATAGGTTTCCAGCTGATAAATACCCAGTTTTGTCATTCATTTCTCCTCCTGCTCCATTTCCTGCACGAAAAGATGATCACGATTTGCAAAAATATCTTCAATGGTCAGAAGCAATTCTGATAGAGGCTAATAAATATATTGCAAAATCATTTGAAAGACCATTTATTGCTATTCACTTGCGAAATGATGTTGATTGGGTAAGTTTTGCAGAAGCAGATCCTTTCATATTTCGAGATATTTGCGTAAAAAGCCAACGCAAAATTCAGTTTCACTTTCCAGTAGTGTGAAATGTTACTGCAATTTTCTATGGTCATGAATTGTCTATACTGAATCAAGAATTTGATAGAACGGTTTATGAATGAATTATATATTTTTAGGAGAATTTATGTCGAACGATACGCGAGGACGGAACTAAAAAATTATTTGGTTCAGCAATCTGTACTGGTAGTAGTAATAACTTAACTGCCGAAATGTGTCTTCCTTCATTGCAAACAGTTATCAAAGAGGTAAAACCGAAATGTTCATAATGATTTTAAACAAAAGAGGAACGTTGGATTGGATGTCTCAAACTCGGATGGAAAATTTATTTCAATTTCGAAAGATCGACCAGAAGCAAAGGAAAATTAATCCGGCCATGAGAATTGCAAGGCTGCTTTTAGTTGATGGAGTGATTTGTTAGCGAGCGATATAATTATCGAAAAGTATCAGCTCTCGTCTTTTTGAGGCCTATTTTTGTTAAACGACATATTTAAGGTTATGAAGAAGGCATCAGAACTGAAAGCACGGTCAGTATTCGTGTCGAGTGATCGGTTTCATTATATCGATGAATTAAAGCAAGAATTAACTCCATTACAGGTGGGAAAGATTTCATAACAATGATATGAATAGAAATACCAACGGTTAGCGAAGAAGGTCAAACAAGGTTTTACTTTGTTCGGCCTTTTTCTTAAAAACTCTTTCGCTGCGACGTTGAAGAAATTTCCTGGCAGCAGCACTGGTAATGGGCTCGTTTGTGAGTAGATGCTGAGGTAGTTTCGTAGTTTATCATTTAAAAAAAAACTAGCGACAAAGTTTATATCTATTTCAGATTACTGTACAACGCCGTTATCCTGAGAATTTGCACATCAATTTAGCCATTCTTTCATCAGCAGATCATTTCATTGGCAACTGTGTATCAACTTTGAGCGCATTTGTATATCGGCAGAGAAAATATGCATCGACATTTTCCAGACCTTCATCTTTCTTTGCTCAGAACTATTTTCCAGAAAATAAAGATGAATTATGATTCTTTAATAGAAATTGTGCCAATTGACGTTTCTGTGTGTTTGATAGGCTCGCTCTTACAAAATATTGCGACTGAAATTTTTCTCGAGAAAGGAAATATAAAGCACTAGAAACTATTGTCTTAGAAACCAAAATTATTGATGTCATTTATATCCAATGACGTTGTTTTCCTATGCTAGCATCGAAAATTATTTAGGATCAAAAGTTTGTATTCTGAAAGGAGATTTACCAGTAACCCATTACACATGAAAATATGTGATAACATGTTAAGGAAGTAAGGTAGGAAGGGAAAGTACATCCTGACTACCAGATAGAGCGATAGCAAATTAATCTTGATTGTCGCCATTCCAGACATATATACTGCTTGAATATATTAAATAAATGACTATCCAGGTGGAGCCAAACTTCGCGAATGTTTACCGTGCAAGTAAAAAAAAGCTTTCCGAAATACTCCAAGACGAAATTTGTTATTGAAAGAATTATTAGGTAATTAGACATAAGCAATATAAAGTTCTGGTTTATGACTAGGTAAAGGAAGCCTGGTAGAAACATTGGAATGTTTTCAAAATAATGTAAATATATTTCACCCGATACCAGTTCTTCCACTGCTTCCATTTACTAAAAACAAAACGCCCTTCAGGATCTCAAAATTTCTCAAGGATCGAGAATCCATCACCAAAACCACTTCATGAGGACTTTTGTATGAATCCGATTGCCATTCCTAACTACAAGGATTACATGAAGCCTTCCTTAAGCACCACATCAGAAAGTGTCATGTTTCAGGAAATGACTAGATTCAGATTACCGAAGAACTTAAGGACAACGAAAAAAAAAAATGGGAGGAATATCGGCAAAACATCCCAACCACAAAAGTTAATAATGTATATGCTTGAAATCCAGAAAGCTATGGAAGCAAATGAATACAAATCAAAGAAACGGGCTTATCACAACCATTGCAACAATACAATAACGGTATAAATAAATAATAGTATTTGGAAATAGGTGACAATAACATCAATAAGATGAGACAGAAAAGGAAAAGAATTTATGTAAAAAGAAGGATATGCGAACTGAAATAATGCAATAAGCAGGAGATTCAATATAGTTTTTTATGGCAAAAGTTTATTCTCAAAATCCCACAAACGATATAAAGCTAATAGCTGGTTGAGCTTTGACTGCGTCGCAATCTAATCTAATGCATTAGAATCACTAGGTATCGATTTTTTTTTTTTTTTTTGGACAAAAAAAATAAGGAAACTCAAGGAAATTTCATAACAAATCACTCCAGATTTATTAAACTCAATCAACTTTTGAGATATCATAAAATCTCATATTATAACTAAATCACTTTTGAAGCTAATGAATTATTTTGTGCAAATGCAAATAATCATATAATTATGTCACAGACATAAGAATTCCGATCTCTTCATCGCAGGCTAATTTTCCGTTTTTAGGAAATACATCACTTATCGAATATAAATTTAGCAGATAAATAAATTTATTTAAGAGAATATGTAGAGTAAATTATTCTTAGATATTTTACATCAGATCATCAAAAATGAGACTTATTTCCCTTTGCTGCAGGTAACTCACACCTAAAGAAAAATTTTTTTGCTGTAACTCACAACTGAAGGAAGAATTATCAATAAAAAAAAGGTTGCCTTTTAATTATCTCGAGGCTTGCTCAGTCCACGAAGATTTTCCAAGAAAGCTGCTGGATTTATTAACTGATCTGATCCTGAAATAGGGGAAAAAGTAATTTATAAGTCATGAGCGATGAAATAAGAGAACTAGTACGAGGATGAAAAATCCGAATCCTTTGAACTTACCTATAATAACTTCCCAAGGTTTCTTTTCTCTAGTGACTTCGTAAGCAACTCTCATTTCCGAATATGTTACCCCACCAACTATAAAAACAATTAAGCGAGGTCCAGAACGGTATGACATCTGATGTCCACGTTCTTTATGCCACTGACCATATCGAGCACTAAATGAACAGACATTAGGAAAAAAAAGAGTTCGGGTAAGATAAAAAGAATGATTAAGGAAGATTAGTGCCCGAACGTTCACAAATTTTTCAACTGAAGAAATCAAAACTTGGAATAATTCAAAAAATGAGTACTGAAAAAAATACAAAGCATGGATGAAACCTTGTTGGTGGACGATACGTTGGAGTAACCTGTCGTCCAGCTAAGAAAGGAAAATGCTTCATGTCAAGTCTATCATCTACTGCGTCCTCTAAAATATCTTTTAAAACCGGCACCCATCGAGAAGATTGGTAAACCTGTTCATTTGCACGCTCTTTACGATTCGGTGTCCAAAATCTTTTACGGCCTTGCTAAAGAATAAAAACGATAAAACAGTAGTGGAAAATATGACAAAATGGATAAATCTTAAACCAGTTGAATAAAAAAAAAATCCATATATTCTGTAACTTACATCTATTACTATATTCAAGCCCAAAAACATTGCATTTGCAAGTGTATCTTTTTCCACCACATCAATATTCGCATGTTGCAGAAGTTTATCCAAATTTTCCTCGGTAATACCTAGAAGACTGGAAAATATAAAGACTAAAATAATATGTTTTGGAAAAAAAGATTTCAGAAAAAATAGTATTCGTGAATAAAGAATTTTAAAAATCGAACCATTTTTTGATAAGATGTAGAGTAAAATAAGCCGCAGACGATCCGGAGGTTCAACCGCTGGGTCAATAAGTAACGGAACCATTAATTTCATCGGATCTTTTACTCGTTCACCTTCTGCATCAACCTGCATTGCCAAGTCCTACAACAGACTGGAACAGTGAGCCAATAAGTAATGTGAAAATTTGCGCTGAAGATTTGATATACATAAAGTCTCACAAACCTGTTCCACTTTACATAGTTTATCGATCCCTTGTTGGTATTTACGCATGCATTCTTCTGCCAAATGAAAATGAGTATTAAATTTGTTCAATTCTTTTTGATACTGTGGCATCTTCTTGATCATCATTGATAGATCTAAATATTATAAATTTCCAACGATTTTTTCACTACAGTTTTTACCAAGTTCATTGCCTAAAAAAGTTATTTAAGGGAGATACAAACCCTTGATACTTTTCGCATCTGCTTTCATGCCAGCATTATTTTCGGAAAATTTTTTTAGTCCTTTCGTAACTTCCTGTGAAACAACGGCAATATGTTTATGGCGATTTTCAACCCAGAGGTCGTCGTTTTCATCAAGTAGGACCTCTTTATCAACACTATCATTACCACCAGTTTCGTACCTGAAATGTTTGAAAAATGGGATCCAAATACTACACTTGTATTAGTGATCTAAAAATTAAGGATTGGAACTAAAAAGAATTAAAGAATTAGAAACTAAAGCATATATAGCATTTACTCCAAAGCTGCTGTAACGGAAACAAAAAGATTAGAAGACCTATAAACTGACCGGTAAACGTCATTTTCTATATCTAAGAGATCAAATGTCATAGCCTGTAAAGTTAGTTCATGAAGCAGTGGGCTAGTAGCATCAAAGCCACGATCCAGAATCATCAGTTGACTACGAGCCTTATCTGCACCTTCTCCCATCGATGGATCATCCGCTTTATAAGCATCAAGCTTCTGCTGTACTAAATGAGCCAACTCAACATTTCGTTCAAAATCCGCTCGGTACCTAAAACTCAGAAACACAAACCTTCTAGAAGTGAGAAAACTCGAGATTTTCAGACTTTTCTGAGATATTCAGCTACTAATTTCCCTAATGCCGCATATTAAGTTCTGATTCCCCAAGTGCCGCATTCCTCGCACTTCCACAAATTGTTAATATTCGCAAGTAAAACTAAAACATCAAACTGGATCACCTTAGAAGGGGGTATTCTCCAAGAGTTGCACAGACAGTAGCAATCTGTTCAGCAATGCGTTCCAAATTGGTCGTTAAACCGCCTTGCTTTTGTGCATTGTAGTACAAAAAGAACGTATCTGGTGAATCTAGGGAATACACCTAAAGAAAAGGATATGCTTCATCGATATAAGCAGTCCCTAGAATTTTAATTTTAAGCAAAAAGAAAGAAAAAACACTTAAACTATAAAACTAATTTATCATCGAACCGTTACAGCAACAAATATCATTTTACTCACTGCTGGTGAATAGTTACTAGATATAACAAAAAAAAAAAGAAAAAGAAAAGAAAGAAAAAAATGCAAAAATCCACAATTAACTATCAGTAAATGCATTTCAGAGCGCTATGGGATTTAGGACGAATCTTGATGCCATACTACTTCATATAAAGAAATGCACACCTGTGACTCATAGGGAGTAAAAGCAATATTTACTTCCTTCAGAGTTTTGATGTATTTCGCTGCACGACTTTTCGACAATGTTGAAAACAGTTGGTCAGGACAAGCTACAATTTGTATCGAATTTGATTTGCACAACCATTTAAGATTTTAAGCTTAAATAATAAGACCAAGTTCTCTAGGAATTATTATTCCAAGTTTGCCATGCAGTCAGTGCAACAAGAAAAAAAATCTTTGTGCTTAAAAAAAAGCGATGCACAGATTATGACAGATTGCAACTTCTATTACTTTAATGAAAAAATTATCACAGTGATATCAGTTTTAAATAAAATTCAACAGTTTCAACTCACAACATGTTTCAGTAGTTTGTCTTAGCCTTTCATTTTCCACCTACCTTACAGCGCACAAAAACATACCTTCTGTAAAAAACACGTGTGCACATCGATACTGATTTCGACCGTATGTAAAATCAGCAATTAGCTTCTCAACAGAATCCTTTGTTGGCGCAATCAAATAAATAGCATCAAGGCTCTAAAAATATAAAATATTTCAATAATTTAATGTTCCTGATATCTGGTTCTCTCAACAAGAGTTCAAAGAACTGGTTTTTGCTCCTTCTATACAAACTCGAATTTGAAAATTTTTTTTAGAAATGGAACTTACTGTCAACGGCTCTCGACGTTTGTTGATATCTTCGACAATTGTTATACCTTCATCCATGATGTTATGCATCTTGCAACACGCACTAAGCATGCGCATCGCCAGCCGATCTACCACCAAAACATTCCACCCTCCACCCTTATCACTTCGTCGCAGTGGTCGGATTACTTCATTGAGTAGTTCTAGATAAAAAGAATTCGGTGTTACGGATAAGATACAAGTTATTAGTTAACACCATTTACCAGTGAAATTTTGGAATGATCAATTTATTAATTGAATGTGAAACTGGAGTAATCGCAAAGCTTGAATTATCAATGAAAATTACTGAGGAGGAAATAAAATTTTCCTTGCTACATCCAAAAACTATCGAAAAGCAGCAAAAGTGTTCGATGCAAAAATGTGCTGATGTTCTTCTCAACTCGAGAACAGTAATAGTGAAAGTGATAAATGATGGCTGTAACAAAATTCATTTATTTCTACATTCTCCAACTGCTAGAAGCGGTGACGAGCTACTTCTTACTCATGAAACTACTTGAGCACAAGCAACGGGAACTTCAACGAATATCAGCTGAAATTGAAAGGCTCTCGCATGGAAATCCACAGCAACAACGAAAATGTGCGAGACTAAAGGTTTGTTGACGCATATAATTTGAAAGTGTTTGGATATAAGTTCTTTCATTTCAATTTGGAGAGTGATTTACACTAGGCAATTAGGCTTCTTAGTTTGAGAGTTTCAGGAAGACCACGAAAGATTGATGAACGAAATTCAAAAGCTGAAAGAAAACCAAAATCAAGATAAGAAAAGGTAAGTGATCAGTTGAAAATGCCTGGAATTGCATTTTCAACTGATCAAAAAAGTAATACAGAGGAATATTATCTGAATGAAAGCACTACATAAAATAAACAACAAACAGGAAATCGAGAATTTTATGAAGACCTTTTCTATTCGACTTAAAATTTAAGGCTCGATGAACTGAGAAGGCAAATACATGCAATTAATGGGAATGAAAGAAGTAAAAAAAGAAAAAGCAGAAAATTGGAAGTGAACAAATTTTAAATCTCTTTGCCCATCCTCGTTTCTCGCTTTCAGATTTTCCTGCATTTTATCTCAAGCTACAGTCGAATACTCTATATTACCTCTCCTTCGCAATACCCACATTTAAAATCCGATAATTTGTTTTACAACGAATATTACTCCAATTAAATGGTCTAATCCTTTAGCCTAATCCGATTTCCAGAGAGAGTATGAAGAGCTACGAAAAATGTTAGGTGTTGCTGAAGGACTTGAGGAAAGCGCAGAAAGAGAAGATTCCAGTGAGAATACATCATCATTTAGGACGGATGAAAGCATATATTTGTGTGTTTCTTCGTTATAAGACATTTACGTTTTCCCAGTTCAAAATATCCTTCTAGATTGCCGCAACATATTTAACATGGTACCTATAACATGACGCAACATTACGTACAACAGAAACATTCTTCAAAAGAGTCACAAATAACTATTTTCATAAGAAAAGGATTGTAATTCTAGAGACGAACAACATCCGGAAGTAAAACCAATTCAAAAAGACCAATATGGTGTCTATGAACAAGTGAGAAATATACAAACGGTTGAAGAACGTATGCTGAAAAGGTGTCAATTCAACTGATTGATGAAATAATTGGGAAATCTCAAAATTTGCTATCTACGAAGCTGGCTTAATGAACAAAAAATTTCAGAAAGAAAATTGAATCGGAGGCAGGAGATGCTTTCAATATTCGAATAGCCAGCTTGTGTGAACTAGAAGCAGATATCGATAATGTAATAAAAGGAATGGCTAGTTCAGTTATCCAGAAATTTGAAGAAGAACTAAAGCTGATTAGGAAGAAAAGCAAGAAAGATACAGAGATGCTAAAAACCGAAGCTCGTTTTTTCTACTGTTTTACTATCTCTCAATTTCAAAATTTCATTTTGAAAAAATCAATTGTATAGTAGAGCAGTATGAGGGAAAAAATCAGAAATTTACATATTTTTTAACTAATAAATAAGTTCAAGTATGATTCTAAATAAATGCATATTCGGAACATCAATATTTTGAAAGTGGAAAATCAACGAATGCATTCGAATGCGATAATCAGTACAGGAAAGTAAAAAAAAATAAGATATTTAGCTCTTTCTGTTTAATCATGCCTTATGGAATTGTTTAAATTAAAAGTTGCAAGTGGATGGAAATGCACTTCCCTGCTAATTGAACATTACCGAAATATCAGCGTGGCATATCAATCAGGTAAAAGTAATTTAAATAAGTGTAGACTGGGGAACTAATACAAACAATTTTAGATTGTAAAATTGGAAAGGCAAATAAATAAAATAGACGGGACGCGTAGAATTTGTGTAACGGCAATGGCAGAGATGAATTTAACTACCAAAAAAGTGCTTTTCAATTTGATGGGCTTTGTGGTGAATATTTTACGAAATGCATTGTACATTATTGCGTGGATACGCGATTCAGTAGTTTATTATACAGAGGGTACATGAAAAGAAGGAAGTAGCAATCAAGATGATCATACAACAATCATTGTTTAACTATTCAACTATGTCAATAAATGTTGAGGTTTTGATTGAATTCAACAATATTGTCAACTAATGTCGTACAAACCATAGACAGAGACCGGAAACTTTTTCTAGTTACATTTCTTGAATTAAAATAACCAATATATTGATAAGTAGAAATGCAGTTATATGTAGTATCTGATAATACATCCTAAGTTCCTTTATAATTTACAAGCGAGATAATTCAACGCAGTGCTCCAATGCGAGATAACACAAAAATGAGGGAGAGTGAGACTCTGAATCTAGGAAGTGTAGATTTATGTAGGAAAAGGAAAATGAACTAACTTACTCTGACCAACAATTGCTTTCAGTGACATTCCTCCTGCTTGTCGTATTCCTGCAGTTAAGTTCATGAAACTTCAAAATATTAAAGAAATTGAAATTCAAAAAATGAACTGAAAATTCTTCAATCGCTTCACTTATACTAATCTGAATGAATATTTTGCCATAATCACCCTGGCATAATCTTATTTCGCTCCAGCAAATTCTAAAATTGTTTGAGTTTTGAGTGCCACGGAGCTTTTTCCCTCTTAACTCTACTAATATGAATAATCTATGAGAATGAACACTCTGCTTATAGCAGCAAATCAATCACCAATAACTTTTTTCATTCCCTCGTTCACTTACTGAACTTCAGCATCTACTTTGCAGTTTTTACGGCAGAAACTCAATTATAGAAACACTGACACAGAAAACGTACGTACATTCAATGATATTTACAAATTTTTAATCCAATAAATTAGAAATTTACTCCAAATATCAAAACAAATTTATTTGGCAATTAATAATCAGACACGTAGTGAGAGAAGACATACCAAAGTAACGATAACATACTAGAATCAATGTTACTAATTCTCTTCCGAAAGTGGCAAATTAGCATTATGTAAGTCTAAACTAGAGAGAGAGAGCTCATTTCTAAGCAACGATGGCATGACTAGCTCAGCACGCTCACAAAAGAGTAAAAGAATTAGCGATTTAATACGGCCCATAGATCGATGCAGTGAGAAAAGCGATTTTCATAGCCCAAGAGAAGTCTGTCAACTGAAACATTAGCGAGGTCAGTTTGCTGTCACTTGATAGGGTCGGTAGTTGCCAGGAATTCCATAGCGTTTCATTTGTGAGGAGGCCAGTCTCACGTCTCATATCTCTCCACGACATACTAGGAAATTCTGTGGTTGCGCGGAGTTTCCCATTGGGTTTTATGGACTTGTCTTTTGTGGTCAGTTGGTCTGGAGAGTTTGCACATATTTCAATGCTGAGCCTTTTTTTGCCGGAAGAAAATTACTCTTCGCGTACATTTGTCAGTTCACAATAGAACTCTATACCACTCTGCTACATATGACTTGACTTTTCCACAGGAGACTAATGAAATCAATATGCGCTCCGGTGCTATCCATACAAAGAGGTGGTGGCGCTGCTGATCACACCGTCCTGCTAGTCTGCAAGTTTTATTTTGTTTTTATTTAAATGCTTTTTTTTTACACAAATGTTTGAAGTTTTTTTTTACACGGTGAAAAAAAAAAACGATATTCATCGTTATTTACCTATTTGATTTCAAGCCGCATAACTTTTTCCATTATTTTAGGCAGTGGTTGTATGGTCGATTCCTACAAGAAAGATCCAAATGGATTGTTAACTTTGCAGCGGCAAATATCTATTTTTGAAGAAAGGAAATGTAATATATACGGGTTAATTCATCTCGAAAAACAGGGTACAAATTTTTTATTCTGCTTTTATCTATTTCTGCTAGCTTGAATACTGAAAACCGCTGGTGATCGGCAGTTAGCTTTTACAGAAATTCCTTTTGGTCGAATCTTTTTTGCCCTTTGGAAATTGCTTATTCATTCTTGATTGATCGACTGCTTTTTAACCAATTACTGATAGTTCAGATAAAAACCCTAGTTTTTATGGCACACTGACAATCCACAAATAATGTTTTTCTCCACGTATAATTCAAAAATTTATTAACAGTTTGTCTAATTTTCCTTGAAGTTCAGTTAACATCTAACAGGAGCTCTTTGCGGTAATTCTACGTTTTCAGTCAATATTCTTCTGAAAAGTTATATTTAGATATTTTATTTGCCTACGGCGAAAAATCGATAGCCGTAATACGTCATTTCTCTGCAAATCCACAAAAGCATGTACTTATTTTTAAAGATTGGATCCAGGCTCTGCATGTTTTCAATAAACAAAATAAAGTGGAGCATATCGTGGAGGTATTGCTCAATCATTATTTTCTAAATGATGCATTGTAGTACGTTATTGTTGTCTTTTAGTGATTGATTGGTGATTAGTGGTATTAATAAGATTTTTCGAAATTTTACGATCAGTTTTAAGTAATGTTTTTTCTGCTGGATTATATCAATAATTCCAAACATTTTCTATTCCAAGAATTCTTTTCTTTGCTTTTTCGGTAGTTAGTTGCATTATCCGTGAATAACGCAGTGGAACTTCTCCGATTGGATATTTCTGGTGGAAGTTCAAATGGGAATATAGAAAAAATATTAACTGTCAAATCAGATTATAAAGCTATCATGTAAATTTTTTGAAGGATCTTGAATTTAATATTTTTCCTGAGGTGTTTTTATTTCCTAAACTTTAGGTAATTTTTAAGCTTGTGTGTGGAAGCAGATCCGTGCAAATGGTTTTTCTTTACATTTTGATCCTTCACTCTTTCCGAAATTTTTTCGTAATTTCTAGTTAAAATTTTTAAAAATTGATTTTTGAATCATGGACAATACTCACTGTGTGGTAATGGGCTAGTATATGGTCGTTAATAGTGCGAATTATAGGTATTAATGAAGAAAGTCTAAAATTATATAAGTATCTGTGTTTTTCTTTTCTTTTTTCAAAATTTTTAATTTAAACATTGCAGAATGCATTCAGTTTTGGATGGTGATAGCTGGAATACCCTTCGTACCGTTATTGGTACTGTTGCGGGTGATATAATCATTTCGCACCCTTCCAAATCGTCATCATTTCTCGTTCTAAAGCATCACACAGTTAGATTTTTTTGAAATTTGCCGGATCAAGTAAAATAGAGTAGCAGAATTATTTTATCGCATCTTTAGATAAAACCTTATATATATTGGAAATAAGAATCAAGAATTAATTTGACTTTTTATTTTCACTGAGATCTGTTTGATATGAGTTTTTTTTTTTTTCCTTTTTAATGATTGATACTATACCCAACAAGAACTTATGCAACTTTTCCATCTAGATGCTTTTAATGGATGCTCGATATGGACATCGTAAATTCTACAATAGGTTACGCATACTAATTGTTGCAGGGTATGATTTTCGGTTTGCTCATAAAGTTTAACTTCTTATTTTCTATATCAGACGACAGAAGTTTACACATGTGGGAACTGGATAATGCTCGGCATCTAGATGAATGTTACGGGCATCCAACAAGGCCATTTTCTATTTGTGATGGACCGGAAAATATATTGTTCACAGGAGGTCAGGTGTGTATTATTCCTGACTTCGTAGTTTTGCTATTTCGATTACCTCGTTACTCGTCGCTGAAATTGCTAGTAAAAAAAAAATAAAGTATATCAGGATCTTGAAAAAAAATCTACTGATGAAACATCGGATTTTGCTGAACTTTTCCAAGGAAGGAGAAAGAACCTTCCAACTAATTTAATTATTATTATTTTTTGAGACACTTTGACCGACACGTTGTTTAGGATGGAAGCATATGTGTATGGATGTTTAGCGAATCAGTTATTTCGCTTTTAAAACTGATAGACACGGGACATGGTGTTATACGCTCTCTCCTGTTCATGTCAGGGGAATTGGTAATTTTTTCCATTATCGAAAATGATGAAAATTATATTTGAATTAATTTTAGTTAGCGGATAGCATTTTTTCATGAAAACTTGTTATTGAAAAAGCACAAAAATTATTTTTGCTATAATAACTCATTGCTAGTACCTAATTTTTACTTTTATGTTAGTACTAACTCTGATTACCTTTTCAGTTTTTTGGAACAGATTGTGGATTCTTTGGATCTATTACTTTTCCAGAAAATATAAAAAATATGCAAACCATGGACGTCATTTATCCAAATATTTCTGTACAGTCGTTCGTTGCGCTTTCACAACAACACTATTATATTTTAGATTCTCAAGGGTTGGTTAATACTACCACCGATAATACCAGTATCATCAATATATAGTCGGAACAGAAAATGTATTTAGTTAATCAGTCATAAGTATTATCTAGAATCGGAGCAATGACTGCTAAAGAAAGATGATCGAAGAAATGACTTCAAAATGATAAAATTATTGCTATAATAAAAGGATAAAATAGGAAAAAGAAATGAAGAGATAGAAAACGACAAATATAATTTCTACAAAACCTTTTTGGAACTTTTGGTGTCTGATGTTGTTCAAACCTTACACAACATCTTTCACTATAGGTGGTCTTAACAAGATATTGACTTTGTCCTTCTAATACATGCAGTTATTTCGTGTTACATTATGCTTTTGCATCTATTCCTAAAAAGTTCGTTCAGTAGGACTGCCCTTCTCTTTCTGTGTTCTTAATCACAATGAAAAAAAAAAAACGAAGAATTTTATGATATCATCTACAAACATTTCTAAAAACGATGATCAGAATTATTTTTGCCTACACCACCATATGCATTTAGTGGCAACAGTTGTCAGAATGCTTGTGAGAAAGGTTCTAAAAAGTTCCTTCAAGTAAACCCACCCTAGACAGTCCGAAGCTTCACAAATATTCTGTTGCCACACTGATTTTAGATTTTAGATACTATCTAAGTTTCCACAGTAATGCTTTTAGTAGTTAAAACATTTATAGTTTCATCTATCAAATTTTTTCCGGTCTGCTTTCAGTTTAGAGATTCTCCAAAGGAGAGTCTTTGCAAAGTCCCTGATAGTTAAAAGAAAGTGATTTATTAATATTCATGATGTCTTTTTCTCTTTGCCGCTAGATTTAGGCAAATACAAATTAGTTCATGATTTCAGAACATTGTTTGAAACAAATGCGATTTCTGTAAATAAAGTGCTGCAGTGCAACTCCGCCCGGTCCAACTCACTGAAACTGTCACCGTGTCGAAAATTTGTAGCTTTTTCAGGAGGCATAAAATTGTATGTAGTGAGAGGTGAGTTCCGAAATGAACTGGTTTTAATGTTTCATACAAGTATTTAACTTTTTTCTAGTTTCCAATAGATTTTCTCCAGATATATTTTTATTCTTTTAGTGGAGGACCACAAATGTGCTTGTTTTTTTGCGCTGGATCAAATATTGGATTTATTTTTTGCTGGTAATTGTTTGTTCCTAACCTTACTGAACTGTAAGAATGTGAGTTTGTTTTTAATTATGTTGAATTTGGGTTTCTGGTTGTATTTGCTGCTTTGTAAACAAGCTAATTTTTCGAGAAACGTATTATAGTCGGGAGATTTGCCTTTCGCAAGGATATTATGATATTACACTATTACATTTATACCAAATTGAAACATGTTGCCATATTTTATCCAAATAATTTATGTTGAAAGTTGTCAAGATGTGTTATTCAAACTGCAGATGCTGGTTCACCTCTCAGAATGTATGTCTAGCTGGAAGAATTATACCTTGCGAGTAGATCTGCAAGAAATTATTTCTTGTGTTGCGTTTCATGATGAACAATTTTTCCTTGGTACAAGGAAGGGTTCAGTTGTTGTTGTAGATAATTTCGAGGTAAATACGCAAAGTTCATGTTTTTTCATTTTATCATTTTAAGCGTATATTTTGGTCATAAAGAAAACAGTGATTTAGTTCCAATACTCCGCTATTGACGCTGTTTCTCCGCAGCTGTAGTTTCATCATTTTAGTATNTATATATATATATATATAATATTATATTGTAGAGGAATAGATTTAGTTTTAGATGAAGCAGATCATTAAACGAGCCCATGGTAGGAATGATGTAACAGATGTGAAATTTCACGGGGGTAAATTATTGTCGATTGGACGTGATGGGAAATTGTGTATTTGGAGGCAAGGTTATGGATTGTACAATTTAGTATTAATTATTGGATTTAAGGCTGAAGAAAGTAAGCTTTCAGTGTAATGTCATTTTTAGGAAGTCAACTTCACTTGTTGTCTTGCTCTAGACTTTCCACTGCAATCGAAATGGAATGGCCATGCAAGTTTCTCGAGACGACAGAACATTTATATGTGGCCGGATTTCGTGGGGTGAGCACGGTCATCCTGAAATGATATTTGATCAGTTGGACTAGGATGAAATTATTTTTAAAGGGATAAATTTATCATAATAGTAGCAATTAGTATCGATTGGAGAGCTCGTTTAGTTTACAGAGTAATTTCATTCTGGTAAATTATAATACCGGACACTGCGTTTGCAATGTATGGTGTGGAGGAAGGCGTCGTTCATGGTGTTTATCAATGCCGGAAGGAAATCGAAGTTGTGGTAGATTGAAATCAATATGTTTTGAATTTGTTATAAAAAGGAGAATTTCAAGAATCATACTTGGCTTAAATGATTTGCATATAATTAAGGTTGGTTGTCATAAGAATGCAGATTTTGTTTTGCCAGGGTGTTAACAATGATCAGTAAAAGTGAACGGGAGTGGAAAATTTATCTCTTCATTACACTCTACAGATTTTGTCACTTCTTTTCATTAATAATTTGGACATGCCAGAAGTAGTAATGGAATTTTGAATGGTATTAAAGTTTTTTTTTTTTCTTTCATTTCTTTAGGAGATACAGTAAGCTGCTTTGAGTTTTTTACTGACATGAGTGTCGAAATTTTGAAGAAAATCAGGGTGAGATCAAATCCGAAATTGTTGAAATAAATACTGTACAAATTGATGTTACGGCAAAGCATTCTTGGTTTCTGGATCTATTTGGACACGTGACATAATAAGTTCACTTAAGAATAAAGTAAATTTTCATAATTGAATTCTGAAATTTACATGACGTGTAATTGGTTTCAAGAAATGCTTTTTGATTTTAAGGTTTCAACAAATGTTTTTTTACAGTCTAATTTGCATTTGTCGAGTATAACATCAGTAGCAACCGTAAGAATTAATCAGAAAGAATTATATGTTACTGGTGGTCTCGATGGCGCGCTTGTTTTATCCAGATTTGCAAATACAGGTTTGGATTTAATTGTTTTTTTACTTGCAGTGCTGGGGTATGATCTTGCGTATTTATTAGTTGAAATTAAAATGAATCTTTGCTGATGGTTTTAGTAACACTCAATAATGTTTTATGAGGCTTTGAGAATGAATTCGGTTTTTCAATAAGCGGCTCGAGGTCTTCAAATTCAGAAAATGACTAAAACAAAAATTTTTCAGGATGTGTTGAAGTAATACAACGGTTGCAAGCTCATTCTTCTTCAGTGTGCTGTGTTTGTGTAATGGGTCCTTACCTCATTTCTGTTGGGGGAAAATCGGAAATTTTTATTTGGTACCTGGAAGCAGGTATGTTCTAATTTTCTATTGATTCGCTTAATTATTTGTTGAATCATTTCTTTTCCTTCCAGGAAATGTGTACCAATTATTTAACACCCGTATAAAAGGAAACTGTAGATTGTTGAGTGTTCGTTTTATATCGGTCAACCCTTATATTCGATTTCTGATTACAAGCTCAGATGGAAGACTAATGTAAGTATTGTTTTAAGTAAGTGCGACGTAGATGCACCAACCGCTTAAAGTTCTTGAAATTATTATCTACAGCATGGAGAGCTTGTTGTTGATATATCTCAAGAGTTTTCAGATTATACGAAATCAGCAAGAGGTTAGATTCAAAAAAGTACTTTGTTTTGCACGAATCAACTATCAGTGATGGAATTATGATTAAAGTTTCCTGTGTTTCGTTAAATGATGGATTTTTGTGCTGTGCCATCTCTTCTACAGGAATATTGCACATCTGGAGTTTCTCCGAATCAGTTGAACAGAAGCGTCATGAAATGATCGAAGTAGAGAAGTGTGGATTGAGTGCGTTGGCCATGTACAACGAGAATGGTAAGTTTAGCAGTTTTTAAATTTGAATTAGTCATTTAAAATCTTTGAGTTGCATAAGGAAAGGTTTAACAGTTTGCCAAAGTAGAAAGTTAGCAGCTCACTTTTTTATCATTTAGACTTGTATATTGGTGTGGGTTCCGAATCTGGTGCTGTCACTATATTACAAATTAAAAAAAATTGGAATTTCATGAAAAGTATCAATTGTTGGCATAGTGCTACTTGTACAGGTAGACACTTATTTTACCTTTGCAAGAAATGTGCTCACATCAGTTAGCAAAATTTCGAAAGTAGAAACTTTTATTGTACTTTATACTATTCGCAAAGTTTAAGCTTTTCCTACTTAGATAACACTCTTATAGACTTGTGTCTTTTCCGGACCTCAGAATCACTTTTGGTAATTTCAATAGCATTAGACTGCCGGCTCGCAGTATTCGCTTATTCTCTTGTTCATCAAACGGTAAGTTAATGGGACTGTATATTTGTTGTTCCTAATGAAAGATTTATCCGAATGTACTAAATTTCGGTAGTTTTTTTCTCTTTTTTTTATTTGAATGAGAAAGCAGGGCTTTAAATTTTGAAAAAGCATCTTTATGCGAACATTACCTAATTCACCTAGTTTTTTTTCTTTTCTAAATCTCGACAATTTGCCTCTTTAGAAAGAATAATATTTTGTAGCAAAGCATTTAAATATGTTTACTTTAAGAAAGTAAACATATTTAAAAAGAAAGATATCTTTCGGATTATCGACTAAATATAATGCATTATTATATTTGCCTTATTCTCAAAACAGATGAATAATTTTAAATTTGCTAGTTTTCAATCATTTTGAAAATCTGTGCCAACTGTCGAATGGGCGTTCTTATTCTTCCAGAATTTGAGTATTGAGAATTCATTATTCAGTATCGCTATTTTTAATTTGCAACTTTGTGCACATACCGATTGATAGTTTGTTCAAAATCAATAAATGGGAAGAGATGAATTTAGGAATCGCACTGAAGTAAAGAAAAAAAGTCTGTAATAATTATTTTTTTTTTTCAACTTCATGCTATCTCAGCTTTTCGGAAGAAACTTGGTAGTTTCTGGGTAGTTTTCCATTGGTCGAAACATTATTTTCCCAAAGTGTTGTGGCTTGTTTTTGTTAAAGAGCCATCTTTTGTTTCAGTTGAATTTCAAACGATCTGTGTTGTTGAACATTGCTGATCCTTCATCGTTGATCGTTTCAAATGTCAGTAATAATGTCGTAAAATGTAGCGTTGCTGGCACATCAATTTGTGTTGTTAATTTCGACAATTGTTCCTTTCATTTTTTCTAATGCAATAATACCTGAGAATCGAAGGGACTCAAGAGCTGACTCTCATTCTTCTTCCGTCTCACTAATATCGGATCCATTTTGTACCGTTCATTCAGAAGAAATCTGATAGAGTTTTGGAAGATGCAATGATTGACCAGTTTCGTGGTTTGCAGTGCCACATTTCCAAAGTTTAACTAACTAATTAGATGTGTGAATTTTTGTTTTTCGAATGAAGTCGCAAGTAAAGAAGTTAGAGATGAACTTTTGTCTTAGGAAATTTGATTTTGTCAATAAATTGGACAGTCGATGTTTGAAGAAGACGCGATGGAATGATATATTAATTGGAGCTGCGCTTATTACCAGTCTTTTTTCTTTTTATTTTTTCCTTTTTTCTCAGTTTTTTGTCCATTGTAAGCTTCTTGACATTCTGAATTTTTTTCTTGTAAATGCAGCTGTCTCAAATTATGAAGCTGCTATACGAAGTCGAGGAGAATCGAGCTTTAACTGTGGTCTGTTTTTGCTACTTCATAACTGTTCACGGCAGAAAATGATAATTCTTTTAACAACTAATTTTCTCGAGAAAACTATATGCACATTGACCACATACGTTTTGCTGATTGGTTATTCTCTTCTCAGTTTTCTGTCCTAGGCTGCTGCTTCCATTTTCCCAACTTTCTGATCATGTACTTTTTGTTGTAGATTGCTATTCAAGTAAAAATGTGTTTTCTTTCTTTAGTTTTTGTTGTAAGAAATGAAATAATTAGTCACTGTTTTCATCAGTAATTTAAATCAACATTTATCACTTATATACTGTGCCGATTCTTTAGTACTTGCGCGTAAGGAAGGCTCTTTTAGATCTCCTCAGTATACTGTTTATAAGAGAAATGTATGTATATCTCAAAAATAGAAAAAAGTTCTGGAATGCAAACTCGGTAGAGTATTAAGTTATTCTGGACATGTAGGAAATATTTCCTGTTAATGATTATGACAAAAAAGTTACGGGATATGATATGCATTGAGAACATTTGACGGTAATAAAAACTAGAAATATGTGTGTTGTGCAACATCAGTTAAAAAATTGGTTAGTCAGANACAAAAAAGTTACGGGATATGATATGCATTGAGAACATTTGACGGTAATAAAAAACTAGAAATTTGTGTGTTGTGCATCATCAGTTAAAAAATTGGTTAGTCAGGAAAGGATTATTGTTAGACTGTCTTGCGCATAAATGGATTCAACTCCCGATTCGCATAAATGGATCCAACTCTTCATAGTCATTTTCACTTCTTTTTTATTTAATTGTTTCAGTTGTGCAATTAAAATGAAAGACATTTCTGGAAAATATCCGGAAGAAATTATTTCGAATTAAAAAGCGCACATCCATTTGCCTGTTTTTTTTCTTTTCAAATTTATTTTTGTGCGTTATCTCCCATGTAAGTCCGTAAATTCGTTCACTTTACAAAAAAAGCACGGCATAAGAAGAAAGTTGGTTATGTTAAAGCAAAATAACTTCATTAGTTTTATGATTTGCTTAGGCCTAAACAATTTGCAAAATGTTACTATCAGTTTTGTCCTTTCATTCGATATTTGAAGTAACTTGAGACATATCACTTCCAGAAAACCGAATGCATCAAATAACTGAACAGTTCCGAAAATTTAGAAAACTCGCCCAAATTTAACGAATGTCTTCAACTTCCTCTTATAAAAACTTTATCTTATACCGCGGTATATTAAATATTTTAATTTTCAACGCGATATTTTTGTTGAAACTTCAAGAAGGTAACTTCCTGCTAGCTTTTAAAATGATATATAATATGATATGGCCGTTGAAGATAACTGATTTACTGAAACTATCCACTTGTCTGATCATGAATTATGCACCTCTTCAATCCAAAAATTAAACATTTCACTGTTGCCATTGATTTTTAGAATTTCTAATTTTTTCATTTTAAAAATTCTAGTGAGAAAACTTTGCATAACTTTGAAATTTCACAGTTTTGAGATAAACTTTTGTTTTTTACAAAATGTGCAACACGAATTGTGCATTGATAAGAAATCGATATGGAATTTTAATCCAAATAAATGAGAATAGTAAAATTTGTGTGATTTTGAGTTTAGGTAGGATTCAAGAAGAAAAAGAGTCTTTTATTTCGTCGAATTTGTCTTCCATTTCTATGTGTTTAATTAGTATTTATCAACAGATAACTCTTTGTTCTGATAAAAAATTAATTTAAAAAAAAAATCTTTTCTTTTTTGTAAATTAATCTTTGAATCGTTTATGTTCATTTATGCGTATTTAATTCTTAGAGTTTAATTTTTTTAGGGGCTGAGCAAATTGTTTCACAGATTTTTTTAAATTCAAAACCAGCTAATTCGAGGTAATCAGTTCTGTTTCTATTTTGAATTTGCTGTGGCAAATCTTCAACAATAACGGTACTTTTTATTTGGTGATGTACTCCGCGAACAAACTTTGATTAAAGATCAGTGGTACTCGGACAAATTATGTTTGGGTAAATTTCCATCAGATTCCCTATTCAGTCTTTAGAATAAGAGCTTCTGAATCTCAAAAAAAAAAAAGAAAAAAACCATGCTAAAATATCTGGTAGGAGCCAACTTATATTTGGAAACCGTTGGATATAAAATAAGTCATAGCCAGTTATCGGACTTAATTTTAATTAATAAACTTTTCGAGTTGATAACTAATTAGTTCAGGTATTTCTTCACCGACATCTGAGGAAATGTTATATCACTGGAAAAAAAAAAAACATCATCTGATGTGGATATGAAGATTTTTAGATATATTTGTTGATCAAATATGCAAAGGAAACAATTCGCAGTAGCTGATTGCCTTAGGCACGTTGCTATCATCTAGGCTGCTTTACCTTTGGCTGTTTCCATTATGGCTAGTTTTGTTTTCTATTTGCTGCCATTTTATTGCTTTTATTTAAGCCTATTTTATAATTTATATCAAACTTAATTTCAAATTTTAGACCAATTTAGGCGTATATAAAGGAAAAAAAGTTTGTGAATTTCTAATAGGTTGATTTCCAGATTAGATTAAAAGTATAGTTGCAATAAGAATAAACATTCTGTGACAATCAAAATTTTAGATTGGTTGGTTTCATAAATGTTTTCGCAATATGATTTTTGAGCAGTACGACAAAGATGCATGGCTGGAAATTTTGTAAGTTAAAATTTTTTTTGTCCACTGGCTAATTTTTCATTTTTGTTAATAAAGTATAAATCCAAAAATAGCATTTTGATAAAAATTTGTGCATAAATGATAAAAAAGCAGTTTGATGACTGGACACTGATTAAAAATCTGCCTTCAAAATTATGCTTTGATAATAATCATATTTCTTCTAGCTAGAGAAAATTTTTAATCTCATTATTCTCACTTCTTCACTTATTTTTGTTAGAGTGCTAATAAAAAGGCCGTTCGATATTCAGATAGATCACTAAAATTTTGTTCATTATTAATTGATAAGGTGTTATTAGTCTTTCTGAAAGATTTGAAGATATTTTCCAGTACTTTCATATTGTTCTATTCGTATCAGCCCAAGGCATTGATACCTGTTTTTCTTCTGAAAGCATTAAATTATAAAATAGACTAAGAGATTGCTTAAGAGACTGAGTGTTTGTTCTTAAATTAGCAGTATTTTTAAACTTTTCTATGAATTGTTCAAGATAATTATTCTCTTTCTTTCGACAAGTGCAATCAAATATGTATTTATGGAAACATCTAGTTAACCGTTGGAAGCAAAACACATTGAAGAAGCTAAAACCGATAAGTTGACTTAATCAAATGCTTAATAGCCATTATAGTTGCGTGCAAGAAAAATTTATTAGATGGCGTGATAAAATTATTTGTTAGGAAGTCTTACTAATAATAATAATAAATTTGAATAGCTAAGACTAGGGATTTCCAATGCTTTTTGTACAGATATGGTTGGATAATGTTAATGATCTTTTTTTTTAATTTTTTTTCTTTCTTTTTTGCATGGTGATAAAGGGATGATTTGCTTTTAAGTTTATATAACGGAAGTTACTGTCCGTAATTCATTTTCTTTTATTTTCACTTTGTAACTATCATTTTGGTTGTTGGGACAATTAAAAATAATTTTCACTTAATTTTGAATTTTCTAAAAACCAAATCGAATTATGTATTACATTTTGGCAGTGCAAACTTCTAAAATTATTTGATATTGGGAAATTTTTTTTTTTGGAACTGTTTCAATAAAAGACTAAAATATACAACCTTAGGAAATTAAGTCACATTACGTTCTTCTTTAACATGCTGAAGAAAGAGTTAATTCATAATTCGAGAATAATATAACTTCGACGTAAGGAATTTCAACAACAAAATGAAAGGTGAGGAGAAAGCCAATAAGGCATCTGGCCAGTTGTTTTTTTTTCTCATTGCTCCTCCGTGAACAGCTCTGTTATATTTGGCCCATTGCAGAAATTTTTGCAATCTGAGAGAGGGAGAAGAATGCATGATGACATGTTATTACGACGATCAAATAATAATGAAAATGGCCAGAACTGTTTCTAATGTTATGGGTAGGAACTTTGCATAATAAAAATTAACTCGTTCTAATTAATTAAATCTTTTCTTTTGACAAGAATGAGAGTGAGAGTGAAATTCGAACGATCATTTGCAGTCTAAAAACTCAAATTACACAAACTGTTCTGAGAGTTTTCTTTCAAAATTACCCATTCATTTCCTTTCTATGAGAAAGAGTGTTTGAAAGTCTTTAAATTATAGGCAAGGTTAGAAATAGATGATGTTCCTTATAAATTAAAAAATAAACTTCAATGTCAGTTAAGTCTTCAGTTTATGTCTTTTCTCTATTTCCAAACTTTTCGAGAAATTCTAAACTTCTTAAATTTAAATTTCCATTGCTAATGATTTTAGCTATATCGCTCTGGGAAGCTTTTGGTGAATATTTCGTGAACTTTGTAATGAAAGCTGGATGGGATCAAGTTTTACAAGCACTTGTGTACGACCTCAAAGTATTCTTTTTTTTTTTCAGAAAATTTAATTTACTTTTAGCTGTGAAATTTTCTTCTCTTTTGCAGCACTAACTGGTCATTTGAAATCAAATTTCAATTAAAAGTGAATTACATTGAGACCTAATTTACCAGTAGGGTTTCCTGGATGGTTTGAACACGATCCACTACTTCGTCGACCATATTACCTTCTCGATGGACCACCATCCTTCCGCTGTGAATTGAATCTTAATGGTGACTTATTGTTGCATTACTATTTGTCCCGGATAGGATTTCCAGGAATGGTCAAAGGTAACATCTGGCTCTTTATCAGTTTAGCATAATTTTTCTCAAATTTCCTATAGGAAATTTTGTTAGCTTTCATGAAGATTTAAGCGTATTTGCAAAAAGCTTACTGACATAGAAGATGAGAAGAAACATTTGCAAGTTCTCACCTGACTATAGGCCTCTATTTGAATAACAATCTAGTCTTATAAAACAAAACTTAAGGAACCATGTGGTTTATCATCAAGCGAATTTGCTGCTATTTTCCCATATCATATTTACTCTAATAAAGAATTTCAAATATTACACTGCGATAAGCGAAATAAAAGATATCAGTTTACTGTGCATTAAGTAACTTTCCTTTTTTTAGACAAAAAGCAAATAATGCATAAAAATATCTTTTACTATTATCGCAATTTGTTCCTAGGAGTTTTGATCAGAAAACATGCAGCATCGCTGAAATGTGATGTAACTTTGCTGACTGATGCCGTGCAACTTATCTATCCAAATGTAAGTCCGATAATCTTCATGTACTCTGATTAATTACTTTTTGGCTTACTGAAGAACAGATAAAGAGTATATGGAAAGGTATGCATTGCGGGTACCATTCATTTACGAGTCTCTGTTGACATTTCGTAACAGCATATTCGTGTTTGCATTGAATGATACCAGTGATAATGATACTCGTCCACAATCAATCGTACTAAAGGGTTAGTCCATTTTGAATTTTTGTTGTATTTTAGGGATACAGCCAAAGATTTTGGATAGTCTTGAAGCTAATTCGATGGTAAGATTAAGAACAAGAAAATCTAAACTGATTAAGCTATAACAGGCTCGATAACACTCTTATCAAATGGACATTTTATTTACATGGGTACGTTGGATGTATCTAAAATTACCGATCATAATCAGCGAAAATTATACATTAATGATATACAGCTATATGATGCAGCTCGAAAAGTTATCATGGTTAATCAGTCAAGACCCCTGTAGATTAAACAAACGTTTATTTATTTCAATATTTCACTTATTAATAATAATTATTGCAATTGGAAACATATGAACTTTATACCCTTTTAATTTACTTATAATAGTGAGGAATAGTAAATCTACGAGTTTCCTTGAAGAAAAGAACGATAAAATTACAATGCTATTTGTAATAATATGTGCATTAAATTAAATTTCAAATTATCGATGAAAAATATTTGAATCAATTCAGACATCTTTCCTTACTCTTCAAGTTCAACATTATTCAATCGTTTAGTCAGTCAGTTAACATGGCAATTGTTATTGGGCGTTTCTTATTGTAAGTCTTGATGTAACTTAGAAAGACTTCAGAAAACTAGTTAAGTTGAAAGGTAGCAATTATCAAGAAACTCCAGGGATAAACATTGATTTCAAAATCATGGTGTGGTTTTTGATATTAATTAATGAATATAATCGCACTGTTGAAACTCGAGTTTCAGAATCGAAATAGGAAATAAAATCATAGAAATACAGAAATACTTCAATTCAAAAAACGCTACTGTCTAAAGAAGCAACAACTCAATGAGAATATTTCATTTGTTCATTTGAAAGTTAATTGATGTTTTACAGTGAACAATTGAAAGAAAGAAAAAACAATTTGAGGAAATTAACTGAAAAAATAGCTGCTGAAAAGCATAAATCAGAAAAATTGCTACATGAATTGCTTCTCCATCTGTTGCCGAAATTCTTCGAATAGGTCAAGCGGTTGAAGCGCGTAGGACTAAATTATTTTATATTTGAAAATAGCTTTTGCATTTAGTTCTCATTTCAATCCTGATAAAGAAAAAGAAAAAGTAGAAACAAAGAATGATAAAGAAAAAAAAAAAATAAGCAAGAACAAAAATAAAGAAGCCAAAAACCAAAGAAGGATGAGCTAGGAAAGCATTGAATCTAACTGCTTCCGACAGCTAATGAACAGTTGTAATTTTCAGATGAATATTCAGAAGTAATGCTACTCTTTTCCGATACAGTTGCATTTACGAAGATCTGCGCTGCATGCACACCTCATGACACTTTAAAAATGTTGGACGAACGACCTTTACACCAGATTTGATTATATTGCTAAAATTGTAAACATCCTTCAAATTTTCATTTACCTAATTTGTAAACGAATCTTTTCCCGCTTACCTGATTTTGTAAATGAAAAAGTAAAAATTAAAAATTTGAAAATTTCCCAGTACATTTGCAAATTTTTCCTGCATAGTAAATAAACCCTTAGCATAAATTATCTCTATTCTTTTTACTTTACACTAAATCTTCTGCAATTATTGGCTTATTAAGATCGAAGTTTCTCAAAGATGAAATACCAGCTACTGCTGGCGCTATGAAGTTCTATTCCTTCAGCTTTTAGAGCGGTGTTTACAAAGTTGAAACTATTGGCGATGCTTACATGGCAGCTTGTGCCGTACCCACGCAGTGTACCGATCACGCGAAACTATCTTAAACATGGCCATCGGCCAAGATCGGTGATGCGTCCAGGAACCAATAATATACCATTGGAGATCCGTATGGTGTGCATAGGGTTCAGTTATTACCGGAATTGTTGGAATTACGATGCCTCTCGGTTGATGAAGTAGGCATTGTAGGAGAACTGGATTCGACCATATCACTCATTTCTCTGATAACTTTGCCGAACAGATATCCAAAACACTCATTTCTATATTTCCTTTTCAGTTACTGTTTGTTCGGAAAAACAGTTCCAGTAGAAAGGTGTACAGCGATGAATTCATGTCAGTGAAACGTCAAAGAAGCACGTTTTACCTGGATATTCATTCGAGTATTAAATTTAAAACCTAGAAATGAAATACTAACTCTAATATTATAATTGCTATTTCATCCCCAAAGATTTCACTATTTAATTTATCATGATATATTTCTAGTTTAGCACTGCAAACGAATAAATTTCCTGAGTTTAACAGTGAAAAGTTATCGAACTGATAGGCGTTGGTCGAATGAATACCTATTTTCTCGAAAAAAAAAAAAAAAAAATGGCCAGAAAACTGTTTGGGATATTTGTGCTTGACTCAAACGTTTGTTTCATTAGTAATTGTGTTGAAGTTAAAATTCATGCACTATTTTTCTTATTCTGTTCTAACTCTAACTGACTGTAATTTCGGCTATCTGGAGTTGCACGAAGCCAAAAAAAATCCAATTCAAAAAGAAAATCTCTCGCAAGGTAAATTCAGCATAAATGTTCGTTAAATTGAAACTCTTAATTGTTAGTCAAATATGAAGATAGGAACTCTAAATCAATTTACCATAATTCACCTGGCAAAATTGTCCCAGATTAAAATGGCGATGGAAAGGCAAGCAATAAACCAGATACTGCGGGCAATTCAGTCAACAAATATGGACTTTCAAAGATCTACTATTTGTGCACTCAATTTTGTTTTTTCTTGTCAGAAACTAGCTGTTGCATCAAACTTTTAACATGCGAACAAGATTATGGCAATACTAAATATGACTTAAATTTCAAAAATTTAAAAAGATAAATATCAGAATGTTTCGTCTGATAAACTCTTTCCACTTTCGTCACGTGAATGCTGCAAAAAGCCCATCAATTTTACTCCATCTACCTTTCCATAGAATCTAAAGTTCATTCCTTCCAACAATCTAAAGCGCACATAGACTGATTTTTCACCGCTTTAAGAAATTAAAATCAAAAAATAACATTTTTTTTTTAGATAACAATGTTGTTATTCGTCTACGATCACTCCACAAAACCTTCCTTACGGTTCTATACTTTTTGCTGTTATTACTATCATTATTTTAAAATGATAAACACACAAAAAACGAACCACAGTGGAACGAACACATGATATTTACCAACATCATGGTAAACTGGTCCAAACAAAACTACGAATTTTTCTATTTTTGAAAAAGACAATGCGAATTTTACTAAAAGCCTCAACAGAACAATGTCATAAATGAAGAATTAAAACCGTATCGCCACAAATATAATGTACAAACATCACGATGTTCCGTAAAACTTTGCGTAGTACATCTCAAGCGATCGAAGGATTCACATATTTTCTTACATTTTTTATGATAACTATGAAATATATTTCATATATGAGTTAAACTAACATTATAAAACCACGAAACTGAAAACACAAAGATGAAACATTTGTGGAAATCTTAGACGAGGGACTTTAATGACAGAATAAGTAAATATGTAAAACCCTCGACAGATACTTATACTTGCTGTAGGTTTTTTTCAGAAAATGTATTACATCTATTTCGAAGGATAAAAACTTCTGTTCAAGAGCAAACCTAAGCAAAAACTATATATCACACATCTTTTTAAACAACATTTCTTACCAGTAAAATCACCCATATCAATGCAATGTTTGTAATTGAGAAATAGTAAAAAAATTGAAAAAAGTAGATTAAATATCAGAAATCAACAATTGCCCGTAAAAAGATGTATTGAACCAAACATGGCGTGAATTAAAACTGATTGGTAATGCTGCATAAGTTTATTTATGCTCCAAATGATTTTTTAGTACTAAACTTTCGCGCTGAAATTGGAGGAATTCAAAAATTTGAATTTATATTCATGCACTGTTAATAGAAATAATTTTTTAGTTTGAGGGCCTTATCAGAAACTAACAAGAGAGCTGAAGCTTCTAGTTTTTGGCTGTGAAATATTTGTTGCAGATAATTCAGGTGTCTCCTGCACTGGCGTTATAGGATCGAAAGAAGAGGAAGATTGAGCGAAATTGAAAATGCTCCCATGTTCGGACGTATCCGTCGAACCATTCCATGCTGAATCAATTGTATGTTCACTTTCACTGAATGACGGTAACTGCCGATAGTCACTTTCTTCCCAAACAATAACGCTGTAAATATTATTCATACGTACATTCCAGTCATGCAAAATGATGAATACAACTGATGAACACAAATCACCAAGAGTCACAAAGCTTAAATCTCTAATTTAAATTAAATAAAGATTCATAGCGGGGATAACAGATGAATAAAATAGTAAATGACTAGATAACTAGTGTATGGACAAAATCTCCTTCACGAAATTACGAAAAATACCCACAGTTGGATGAATAGCAGGTTTTTAGAATTAGGAAATTCAAATATACTTTACTTCTACCGGGGAAGAAAGAAATATATCCGAAGGGATGAATGACAACCGAGTTCCACGGAGAACAAAAATGTAGTATAAAACATACATTAAAAGATAAATATGCAGCGTAAAGATGAGTAGGCTTACTTCGTCTGCTCCTGATAATGATTCAGCAATGTACGCACTGCATTCAAAGTGTGTTCAATTTCGCGATAAGTGTGAGGTATAGGCACCTCAGTTTCTTTAAAAAAGCACACCATTTGTACAGGATGGCATATTTTCTGCAAGAGATGGAATTAAGTTGATGTGAGAAAAATAAACTTGCAGCCATAAAATCAACAGCTGCGCTAAACACATGTGATACAATGACGTTATGAGTATATTGTTTACCTGTTACAACAATATTTACTTTGCTTGCTTTTAAAGCCTGTTTGGGGAATATAACGTCACAGGAATGAATTAAACTTGGACAGATTAAAGATTTTAGGCTGTGATATTTGGAATATACATCTACACTTCAAAATGATCATATCCCGGAAAATACCTGACATGGTTTCTTCGAGGACTTTTTGCAATTTTTTTTCTTTAATACATTAATAAAAGGCATATCCTTCCGTAGCTCCTGCTCAGATATGGTTAGAACTGGCAATGATGACTGCATTCTTAACGAGGAGAAAGACGGTGGATATTCTTCAGCCGAATCTGGAAAAAATTTAGTATGAAACCAATATATACCTTCACAGAAGCAATATTACTCTACATGCATTAATGAATGGCTTGTCCTTTCTCAGAAATTAATTTAATATAATGAGGACGAGAAAACCAAGATATCAGAGTGTACATCAGCACAAAAATTGAATAAAGTGGTATCACATTACCACAAAACGAACCTTCGCTCCCGTCAGCCGCTGTATGTCCACATGTTTTATCTGTTGTGTCAAAAGCTGACGACGAACATTCCACTGGCATCCGTGACTGCAGCGAAGTTAGATACTCAATTAATCTTTTACAAGCCATCTTCTGTTCATAAAACGGTTCTAGTGTTTCTTCGTCAATAAAATCGGTAGCTAAAAAAAGTTCAGAATTTGTGCAGCAGTTACACATTAAAAGTAAAAAGTCATGCTAATTTAGCATACTGTAGAAAGTCATAGAGACCTCTCAAGGCGGTCGAGCAATAATAAAGTAAGACTACATTTATTCTGATGTAAGCAGAAATTAGATTTAAAGCTACTTTTTTGAAAATATGAAATCCAAGAAAAACTATATTAGAAGCTTCTTCTATTTGAAAAAAACGCACTAATAATCTGAATCACTCCTTTTATTTTTGTAACTTAAGCGATAATATAAAGGATGAGAGAAAGTCCGTATATATCATAATGTCCTGAAATAAAACAAGAACGATTTCAATAGAAGAAAAAAGAAACTTACATAGATGATCACGATGGGCTACCGGGTATGTCGCTGGATACGGGTAATTCAGACAAATTATAGAGGAACATTCTGTATTATTTTTATTTTTGTTGAACCAATCAGTGTATTCCGCACGCATTTTGTTGTAACTATCAACCAGTTTCTTTTTCTTAGCATGTAGATCGCACAAACTGTCTTTAAGCTGCAGGAAATCACGCCTTTGTTGTCTTATGCTCCGGTCAGTGTTATGAAGCTGATTGGTAATTTCACGGATTGACTTCAGCACATTCTGAAATGCTTCCTTTGCATAATAAAATACAAAATGGTTCGTAACTTTAGTTACAAAAAGTAAAAGAACGAAATTATTCATTCCCTTCTTTCCCATTCGAAACGACAATGACACTTAGTACTAAGAAAAGTGGTATTTTATATTATAAATGAAATTTTGATAAAGATGGAGTAAAAAGCAACATACACTGCGCCTCTCATTGATTCCGCACAGCTGAAGCTGTATAGCCCGCTTTTCTTCCATGACAATATTATATTTTCTGGAGAATAGTTTTGTCATGTGCATAAATACTTGTAAGGCAAAAAAGTTTTAGTACATCTTTTAAGCAGAATTAATATTATAGAGTTAATATTAATTAATATTAATTAATATTAATTATATTAATATTAATATTATATATTAATTATAATATTAATTAATATTAATTATATTAATTAATATTAATTAATATTATTAATATTACAAAAAAATCAGATGAGACTGCTACATGCCATCTCATTAAGTAACTCAAATCACCTAACTCACTATCGTCCCTTAAAACGACGACTTCCACATGACCAGTGCAGACGAGTCTTCCCAACTTCTCTGCTAGTGAATTCACTGACAAATAAAACAAATTATTGGAACTGTATTGGACTGTACAACGATTTATGCAGATATCTAGTAGATTTTTTTATATCTTTATCCTACGTGCTTTATATCTACCAATCTTATTCCCCATCCAAAATTCCTTAGAATTAAATCTAAAATTTCTAGCAATAAACATAACAAAGATGAACTGCCTTCCCAATTAAAATCAAAGGAATGTGTAAATAAACTAACGTTAATTTGGTTCTATTTCGTTTTAATTTGTCGATTTCTTTGACCAAAGCTTTTTCAGTACGACTGGAAGTAAACTTCGTTTGAGAGTATGCAACCTCCAGTTCCTTTAAACGCGTTGCTAATCTATTTTCATCCCTATAGACCAAATCATTCTCTATATTAGACAACAACGCATCCTGTAATTTGTGGTAATTAATTTTATGTAAATCGAATCCACCGGATAACTAAAATTCCTCAAAAAGTATGGAAAGAATTATCTCCAAACGTTAAATAGTATTTTTACGCAAACAATCTTTTCACTGCTTTAGAAGTTGTATATTGATTTTACCATCCATAACTAATAGTAATAACTAATAGTTATTCAACATCTTTTCAGCTAATGATGTGATGGTTAACAGTTCAACTATACTGCCATAATTTTTGAATGAAGTACCAAACCTTTTAAGGATAGAAGAGAAGAAAAGCATAAACTCTAAAGAACAAAGCAATCAGTACAATCTGTAGATGAAAAACCTTTTCTGCGAGCAGTCTTTTGATATCATTAATCTCAATTTTCATTTGATCAGCTTCAAGCTTCAGTTGCTCTCTTCTTTTTCGTGGTTCCTGCTTACTTTGCTTCAAAATGTTCAAGGTCCCAACAAGATTGTTTTTTCCGATAATCTTATCGATCTATAAACAAGGAAAACAATTTTTTTACAGCAATTTTCAGAATTATTAATGAAAAGCAAACATATGCGCTGTCAAACCATAATTCAGCTGAAATAAAGTCTAAAAGATCCAGTAAACCTGTAGATTCATAATAATTCTTTGTACCTCCACTTCCCACGACTATTTTATTACTCCTAGTTTGGCTAATGCTCTATACCGGATACGAGAAAACAGGAGAGATAACTCTGTGCTAAAATGCCAAGAGAAGTGGTAATGGTCATAGAAGCAGAAGGGAAAAATTCAAAAACTTTCTGAAATTAAATTGGTTGATTTCAAGAGTGTGTACATGTAAAGCTGACAGAGTGTTGTCAAACTGTCCATAACCAACACTGAAAAATGAATAGTACCTTTCCAACGACCTCGCTAATACTCTGATTATATTTATTCAATTCCCGTTGAAAAGCCTGTCTGTCTGGTACTGTTGGCCTCAAGCTAGTTGTCGCAATAACGGCTGAATTTGTGATCGGACAGGTCGCATTTGTCTCTCCCATATGCAACCAATACCAACGAAAAATTCTGAAACAACTAAAGACCTTTTGTTTTTATGCACAAATGCAGTAAGACATGACGTTCCGAACTTAACCAGGAATCCTATTTATGCAACAAAATTCAAAAAAGGTAGATCCAGACTGAATCTATTAGTAGAATATGCATTGTCGGTCTACAATTCCGCTGTTTCTCAAATATATCGAAACAGGTGTGTTAAAGAACAAACAAATAAGAAGCGCATTACACGCTGAGGTGTGTGTTTGCATGGGATTAGCGATACAACTTATTTCACTGAGATGGGTACTCAGGCAATCCAATTTAATGCACTGTGGAAATGCAAGTACAGGTTACAGAGGTGAGTGTGGAGGAGACAAAGAATGAACGGTATGTAAACAAAATTCCCATTTAAAATGGACGTTCGAGTAATTTAAATGACCCATCGACAGTACAATGATAATGAAAAGGACATTTGTAGTTTCGAGACTGGCAGATAGCCGGAATGAACTAAATGGGGAGAGGTGGAAAAGGAAGGAACTCAATAAAATATAGCACGGCCTACTTAACCTCACGACCATATAGCATATCAAGGCTTCAAGAATCTAGGGAACAACGTCGAAAAATGCATTGAAAACAGCACTTACGGCCCACTGTGCATCAAGCCGCTTTTTAATTTNACCATATAGCATATCAAGGCTTCAAGAATCTAGGGAACAACGTCGAAAAATGCACTGAAAACAGCACTTACGGCCCATTGTGCATCAAGCCGCTTTTTAATTTAAAAAAAAAATTGTAACAATTTTTTTATGCGCAGTGGACAAGATGCAAATGGGTATCCTGAAGTGTTCACCTCGGAAGAATGATGCTGGAATTGAATGATATGTACTAGATAGTTGTCTCCAGTTATCAATTTACTTATCAATGATCCTTCCTTAATCAGGTAAAAGTGGAAGAGATAAAATGGAAATTTCGATTATGAAATGCAACTGTGGATGACTGGTTTTCATCAAGTGAACGATCACTATCGATAAGAATAGCCTTATTCAGCACTGATAAGGACAGCAACAGCATGGATAGCAATGATGGCGACTAAAAACACTGTGATTTTGGCCATGAAGTGGCTCGGGCCATTACTAACGAATTAATGAACTAGAGGCCATGCAACTCATCTGGTATCGTATATTAGATTTTTTTACCCATGATATCACGTTAAGCTTTAGATTCTCTGCGATTCGACTGCTTCGAGCAGAAAATGCTTCAGGGAAAGATCCATTCCAATGCAATCCCTCATCTTAATTTCTTCATTATCCATGTATTATCTTCCAGTCAACCTCTTTCTAGCAAGATCCAATGGAGCTGAACAGTCTCAAAAATGTTAAACTTAAAGGATTTTATTAATGAATTGGACACCTAAAAGAATATATGCCATGTTTTTTTCAGCATCAAATCAAGTCATTACGTACTTGTCACAGTGGTCATAGTGGCTTTATAGCTAAACCAAAGCAAGACAATCAAGATTGAACTACTGACCGTCGCACTGCGCAACTCACTGTACGACATGCCATATTTATAAGGCTTTTCTATTAGATAAGTAAACTGAACATCCTCGTTTCCTGATTTGTTGGTCCACCATCCATAATTATTAAAATACGCTTAAAAATTTAGTGAAATTAGGAACTTTCAATTCGTCATGATTGGATGGAATATATTTAAACTGGACATTCTCTGGAAATGATAAGCGAGCAGTTTCAGAAAGCCTGAAGTCAATTACAGTTTTGAAGCCATACAGATTTCGGGTCGATTCCGCGCTGTCATTTTTCGTGTGTTTCTAACTGACTAAATTTAATAATACATGGACAGGAACTTCAGGTTCGAATCTATAAGGAATATTGATAATACATCCCTTCACACACTTACCTGAACTAGCCATGGAAACTGAGATGCTGACGAAATCTGCTATCATTTCATCTTCTCTGCTTTATCATTCGGTCATATTTTGAAGCCCCAGTATGAATCTTCTAGCTAAGGCAAAACATGACTGACAGGAACCTAGACCCCGAAGTTCAGTATGACCTGAGGATGTATTAGATTGCTTGCCACATTAGGGCTTCCGGTATCTCCCGTTGGCCAGTTCAGTTGACATTTGACCCGTCACCGTGCCTCCCGAAGTAGCTGTGCTGTTGAAAGGCGTCCCATCCTCCCGCCTCTATCTGAACTACCATTTGGCAATTTACCAAGTGACTCCGCGACACTGCTGGCACTCGGCCAACCTCGCGATCTAGGACAAATTAAATGAATAATTAGAAGTGGGAGTGAGTATACCATTCCCCGGAACATCCTGGTGCTACCCCACACAGTTCTCGTAATTCCCAGAAGAAGACGTACACCGCAGAGCTATCCCTAGACGATCGTTGCAGGAGCCACAGGGAGGGAAGTGTTGTTATAGGATAGTGCTGAAAAGCAGGTGGCGAGTGTAAGGTATAAAGGGTGGGTGTGTGCGTGTGTCTGCATCTGTCTGTCTGTTCCGAGGGCGACATCGAGGTGTGCAGTGTGTTGTGACATACCTGCTGGGGTCGCATCCCTGTCTGTCTCTTTTGCTCGCTTTTTATTTGAAAAAGTCAAAAAAAATCATAAAAATTAGTTGAAAAATTACCCGAAACTTCTGTCTATCGGTCAGAAAGTCCACCCCCCAAAAAAAAACTACAAAACTATCAAAAATTCAATACAAAAAAAAGGTGAACGGAGGATTTTGGGATTGCTACGCTAATATTCGGTTAGCTGCTACACGTCCATTTACGCAAGGTTTGTTCGTGTCTGCTTTCGTAATACTTTTACTTATAGCCCTTATAAAATGTAGCTTTCAATTTGGGGTTCTTATTGTAAGTTGAACTATTTCATCTACCGTACCATTATTTCGTAATCAAACTTCATTCCTGTTTTTATTTTTACCTAAATGGCAAATATGGTGCAACACGCGGTGCCTTTTTTTATTACAATGCTTCATGCTACTTATCAGTAAGTTCCCATAGATGACAATAATATACAACAAGTAAACGACTTTCATCAATCCATTTCATGAATCATCAAAATGATGTAACCTATCTCAGTTGTTACTTTCGGTTTGCAACCTTTCAAGCTCCAGGCTTCATATCGTTTTCTACAGTTTTTGATTTGCTCCTTACTAATCGATAAATATTTCCTTCATCTCCCAAAGCCTCCTATTTACTGTCTTCTCCTTGTTGTCTCCTGTCTTTCTGCCTTGATTACGGAGTAATTATCCTTTAGAAGCATAGTTTACCACGTTTAAACCATGCCTTCTATATCTGTCTAGTCGGATGGGTAAAATTGGAGTGCTTGCAATGGTGTAGCTTAGTGCTTCTCATCCAAATAGATGGCGTATATATTACAAGCTTACTATTTTATTTGCATTATATGCAAATTCTGGTATGCAAATTTTAGAGCTAAATATTGGTTAAATTCGTTGCTTCTGCCTTACACATTCCATTTTGTAAAAGGTGGGTAACGTGAAGTCTTCGTTCCGTTCCGGTCCTTTCATTTAATTGACTGCAATGAGCGTTTTTTTTTTCTTTCTTTTCATTGACTTGGGAATGGTATTAAGAAGGACGAGAAGCTTTATTGCGGTATGCTTATTGGCATAACTGATGAATAATATCCGCATCCCTGTACTGCTATTTTTAAAGGCCACCCTTTTATGTGTTCGCTTTATTCTTCCGGCGAATACAAATGTGGGTAATATTAATCCATAAATTCAAATCCTGTCTTTCCCGATTGCAGATTTTTCTAAATAAATTGAAAATTAGATTAGTAATTAAGGCATGTATTGGATAAACTGTTAATTGTTTTTCAGATTTGGTAGCCATATAAACAAAAGAAAAAAAAAAAAAACGAAATAAAAATGGCAACAGTAGCAACAGCTGGTGCTGGAATGACTCCATCATATCCAATGGCTTCTCTTTATGTTGGGGATTTGCATCCAGATGTCACTGAAGCGATGCTTTTTGAGAAGTTCAGCAGTGCCGGTCCAGTACTTTCCATTCGCGTATGTCGCGATGCAATTACAAGACGATCGCTGGGTTATGCTTACGTGAACTTCCAACAGCCTGCTGATGGTTAATTTTTGCAGAGTAGAGAATTGTTTACATTGAGTCTATTTCCCGCGAAGATTTTGCGTACAGAAATCGGAAATGATAAAGTGATATTATTTTCCAAAACTATTTAAGCCACCTATATCTTCGCACAGATCGATATTTTATTAGTCATCTTTGGCTGGTATAATCTGGTTAATTCAAATCTGCTTCAACCCTTTGAGTAGATATGAAATGGAATGATAGAATCAGTTTTTAATAAATAGAACTGAATGCAACACCAATTCGTTTAATCCGTATTCCAGTAGTTTTCCATCCTGTATTTTAAATGTTGTGATTTAATGAGAGATTATATTTAAAAAAAAAAAATTCCTTCATTCGATCGTGGAAAGAATACCTTTAGAACAGAAAATTGTAGCTATGTTAGAGGGCATAGTAAGTGGCATTCAAATACTGTTTGTTTCTAGTTTTCATATAAAATGCCTCTTATGTTTGATTTAGAACCAAATAATTCCATTTCTTTAATTTCTGTCCTTCGCTTATTTTAGCGGAGAGAGCATTGGATACAATGAACTTTGATATGATGTATGGCAAGCCTATTCGCATTATGTGGTCCCAGCGTGACCCATCAATGCGTCGTTCGGGTGCTGGCAATATTTTTATTAAGAACTTGGATAAAAGTATCGACAATAAAGCCATCTATGATACGTTCTCAATGTTTGGAAATATCTTAAGCTGCAAGGTTCATTTTTAAAACATACATAAACATTTGCAGCGTATTTCTTTGATTCTCGTTGGGCAGTGTGATTCTGTATATGAATATTTGCAGCTAAAGGTGATTTCTTTTCAACTATTGTGTTTGTTGTAGGTTGCTAATGATGAAGAATCAAACAGTAAAGGATACGGTTTCGTTCACTTTGAAACTGAAGAAAGTGCTCAAAAGGCAATTGAGAAAGTGAATGGGATGCTTCTGGAAGGGAAGAAAGTGTAGGTTTCCCTTATCATTTTCCTTTATAAAAAGAAAACATGAAAAGGAGCAAATATAAGAGAGATAAATAGGCTCTTCTAGATTTGCATCCTTTGAAGGATGTCATTATATTTGAAAATATTATTTTAGGTATGTGGGAAAATTCCAGCCACGTACAGCACGTTTGCGTGAAATGGGCGAAACAGCACGTCGTTTCACCAATGTTTACATAAAAAATTTCGCGGATGAACTAGACAAAGAAGGATTACAAAAATTGTTTTCCAAATATGGGAAGATAACAAGTGCAGCTGTTATGACAGATGCTGATGGCAAGTCGAAGGGTTTTGGTTTTGTTGCATTCGAAAATCCGGAAGATGCCGAGAAGGTAATGTAAGAAAGAGATATGTAGAATTAAGAGAAATTTATTTATTATTTTTCTTATATTTCCAGGCCGTGACTGAGATGCACGAATATGAGCTTCCGGGAACAGAACGCAAACTCTTTGTTTGTCGAGCGCAGAAGAAGAACGAACGTTCTGCGGAGCTGAAGCGTCGCTATGAACAGCAAAAAGTGGAGCGTATGCAGCGTTATCAGGGAGTTAATTTGTATGTGAAAAATTTAGATGATACGGTGAACGACGACATTTTAAAACAGAATTTCGAAGCCTATGGAAAGATCACTTCGGCTAAGGTTATGTGTGACGATAATGGACGTTCCAAAGGATTCGGTTTTGTCTGTTTTGAAAAACCAGATGAAGCTACGAAGGTGAGCATCTAGAAAATTGGTATTTCTACGTAATTAACTAGACGTATATCATATCATAAGGCTTAGATTTATTATTTTATATCAATTTTTCATTCTTAGGCAGTCACTGAAATGAATGGGAAGATGATGTGTACAAAGCCTTTGTACGTTGCGTTGGCACAACGCAAGGAAGATCGTAAAGCACAGTTAGCATCACAGTACATGCAACGTCTTGCCTCCATTCGTATGCACAATGCTGGTAGTATGCCTGGAACCGTTTATACGCCTGGCACTGGTGGTTTCTTCGTTTCATCGACATTGCAGAACCAGCGAGCTTTTATGCCGACTGCAACTATTCCTGGTGCACAAATGCGTGGGACAACACCGAGATGGAATACGATTGGTGCAGCTGCTGGATTTGGTATATTTTTAGATTGATGTATAACAACAATAGAGCAAGAATATTTTCTTCCTATTCGTCCTGTCTCTATTAAAGCGTAGCTATAAAAAGTGTTGAGATAAGTTTGCGAATCGATTTTTCTGGCTTAAAGTCAGGATAAGTATTGTTTCTCATTTTATTCGACAGTTGTTTTGATTGTATAAAGGAAACGGATTACAAGTCATTATTACCGAAGTGAGGTTAAAATTTTTAGTGCGTTCTCATAATCATAAATTTTTTTTTTTTTTTTTCATAATATAAATTATATAGTATATGATCGGTTAAAGTAGTTCTATAATATTGTCTTAGGTGTGCAATCTCCATACATGGTCCAAAGTAGTGGGTACGGTCAGGCCGGCAGAGGCGGTACTCGTCCAGCAGCCTCCTCTGCTGCGGTTGCTATGCGAGCCCAGCAGGGCCAGTACGGACCAGGGCAAGCTGGTGTAACTCGTGGTGGTCCGCAAACGCAGCGGATGACTGCTAGTGGTGCTATGGTTCAAAATCAAGGTACACGCTCGCAGCAAATGGTGCGTTTTTGTCGACATTCATCTGAACACCAGATTCTTTTTGTTTGTTTACTTATTAATTAAATAACTTTAGGGAGGACGGCAAGCACAACCGGGAAAACCTAGCCAGGGACAAATGATGTACTCATCATACAGTGCTATAACTGGACGCCCAGGTCAGGTACAATCGCAGCAGAACAGCATCGTCATCCAGGGTCAAGAACCGTTGACCGCACACATGCTTGCACAGGCTCTTCCACAGGTTTCTTTGTAGCTCTCCGTGCAAATTTTTACGAAATTCCTTGCTTAAAATGTAGTATTTATTTTGTTTTCCTACTTTGTTTTTTTTTTTTGTTTTCCTAATTTCTAGGTGTGCAGAAATCATAAAACACATTTATAGGAACAAAAGCAGATGTTAGGTGAGCGTATATATCCGCTCATTGAGCGCATCTATCAGGGGCCTGATGTTGGGAAAATAACCGGAATGATGCTTGAAATGGACAATTCTGAGTTGCTGATGATGCTCGAGAATGAAGAACTATTGCAGTCGAAAGTTTCAGAAGCAGCATCGGTGCTTGCATCGTCAAAGGGTCAGAACCCTTAAGGAAAGGAATCGTCGATTTTTTCTCTTTTTTCTTAACTTTTCAACTTCACCTTTTTTAAAGATTACTTTAGTATCTCTTACACAGCACCCTTCCCCACTCAGGTTTATTGTCTTTTTCTCAGTAAAACCCCACTTTATGCTCATTCTATTCTATCTTTTCATCACGGCATCTCTTTTTTGCAGAGGTTGGAATTTACAGGATTGAGAAGATTGTTTAGTTACTATTAGGCTCTGTTGCAGTTTTAAAGCAATTGCTAATTAGCTATCTCATTAATGGGCCGTGTTCAGTTTCTGTTTTTTTAAATTTTTGAAATCAAAATATTTTCGAAACGTCGTAATTTACGGGATGTTACGTAAATATTTTTCTTTTTCTGCTCTTGTTTCCTTTAGTTTCTTTTGTAAAAACAAATATGGACAAATCCAATGAATAATTTGCTTCTTCTGGATCGCTTCCGAACTACGAGTTATAAGACGCACTATTTGTGGTTTTGTAGTCTTCCCTCTGGTCCACTCTCTCTTGCTTTCCATTTTACTCTTTTCGTTTCTTTTCCCTAGATCACGGTGACTTTTAGCGTAATTACGGAAAATAATCGCCAGAGTGTCCCCTCCCTCTCCCCCCTCCCCAATAGATCTTTGTTCCAATTTTTGCTGTTAATTTTCAAGTTTAATTCACGGATTGCTTCATTGACAACCGTTTTTATGAACCATTCGGACATTTCTTGATTGTGAATTAAGACCGTATTATTTTTCACTTTCATTTCTCAACAAATTTATCTGTACCATCTGGTAGTTGAATGTTTCTTCGTTGGATATGCAGTGAAAACGATATTGTTCATATCGAAAATTTGGCTTTGTTTATCATCTACCGGTTTGTGGGGCGTCTATTGATCAGTATTGTCAGCGTGTTTTTTTTTTTTTTTTTGGTCGGTTGAATAAACCTTGTTGTTGAATTTGTTTGGTGCTTTGGTGCTCTTTGTAAGTGAATTTATCCACCGTATATCGAAGAGTTTAGATTTGGATCTAAACTTCCGGTTTTGTGCTTCTACTTTTAGTACATAATGTCATTAGGTCGCGTATTTTTGTGGCAGTGAGAGTGTTAGTTTTTTTTTTCTATATTTTTTTTTAAAAAAGATCTGTACTTTTATCGTTGAAATGAACAAGTTGGGATTGGGTACGGGTAAAAAGAGTCGATAGCTCTTAATGTATTAGTTACCAACGGTAAACATTATGGCTCGTTGAACATTGAGGGGAATGCGCAACAAGGGAAAACTTGGCAGGGAGTTTGGCTTCTGCCGATGGAACTGTTAGTGCTCTGTGAATTGACGAATATGAGCTTGTCTAGGCATTTTTGTATCAGTTTAATTCACTTAGTTAAATTCAATGAAAGATATTCAGAAGAGAGAGTTCGTTAACCAGAAGTTTTGTTGTGTTGACTGGGTACTGTTCATCTAGTTACTGATGTCACAAGCGAAATAAATGACTAACATTTTATTTGAGGCAATAAGGGATGAAAAAGAAAAGTATCAAAACGGATAGCAAATATGGCCGTGGAGCGCATCGGATGAGGAATCATTTCCAGAAATATGCCAAAAAGTGTATTGAACTTGATATTCCAGCACCGTTTGCTGCCGAAGTAACGAGACATGCATCGGTTCGGTTAAAAGTAACAGTTTTACATAATTCGATATGTGCTCATTTTTCCGTTCAAAGTAGGTAAAAGGCCCATGAGGGTTATTCGTACATTTTTTCCGTTATCTAATAAATCGGTCGTGTTGAAGAGGGACTGCCCTAGCTGAATGTTCTTAGTTATAGCACTTTTCTAATAATTGTAGGATTTTGGGTTCGAGGAAAAGAAGAAATTATGTCAGTGTCTTCGATGTAATTTAGATTTGACTTCAACGAAAACCGTTTCATTTAGGCTATCGATGTGGAAAAAAAGAGCGAAGAAACGCAACAAAAAGTTAAAATTTTTAAATTGTCTATAGAGCGAAGAATTAATTAGAATCGAATTATAGAAAGAAATTAAACTGAATCTTTGCATCCAGTTCTTCCTTACTCTAGAATTTTGTACATGCATGATATTTCTAGCGTGATGCCTTGCATTTCATGGTCATAGAAAAATTTTAGTAAAACTTTCTGGAGGAAAATATTCTGAATAATTTTTAATTTTCGAAAATTTTTGCTTCCGATTAGTAGCCTGAATTGATGGGCAAGAAAAAATTCTGTAGCAATTTCAAATAATTCCCCGGTTTTTAAGGGCGCTTATTATTTCGAAAACTTTGCTATACGTAGAACGAAACATCGTTACAAAGCTGTTTAAACTGTTGTCATGTTATAATAATAAGTTCTTTATTCATTCTTTAGGTCCGTTGAATTGATAGTGGTTTGTGAAGGATGTGGGGCTGAAATGAAGGGTGGTGCTTTGGCAACTATGAATCGCAGGAATAAAAATGCGTTAATGTCTCCTGATGAAAGTTTAAGACAAGATTCACAGACGTTTTCGAAACAGTCTGCCTTTTCTACATCAGGAACTTCATTCCGAGGAACTCCAACAATATCTGACCGGTGAGTTTTGTACTTTTTTTTTGCATCTTTTAACCACTAAGTCTTTATTTATATTTTGATTAAACTTGACTACTGCATTACGAAAAAAAAAGATAGTAGTCATAGTTGTTATAAAACTTTAATTAATTTTAACAGTATAAAAAGGGAAAACTGTTTTTAAAATTAACTTGAATCCAAAGTTATTAAATTGACATCAGTTTAAAGTTCTTCATTATAAGTTTACAAACTGGATTTTTAAAGTTTTAGTTTTTGCATTTTGTACACGCTTTTATGTTCTGTTTATTTCTTGAGTTGTCAATTCAAATTTAAAAAGAACAAAAATAACTGCATGGACAAAATTTTAAAAAGGCTATTAAAAATTTTTAATAAATACAGTTTATGTCTAGGCCGTAATAATAATCAGCTGATGCGAATTAAGATAACTTACAAGCTAATTCTTTTAATCTAGAATGGAGAGCTTTTTAGAAGGAAAATACAAACTTGGTGTGAATTATTTGGAACTGTCTCTTCAATGATTAAACATACTTTTGGGTATCATTTCTGAAAACTCTTCTTTGAAGTCATAAAAAATGTTCTGTCAATTCTTTTGATCGTGAAAGTACCTTCCTCAAAAGGTGGAGAGCTATTATTCCCTCCTGTAGTATTTAGTATTTTATCATTTATTAACAACCAGCTGAACGACTGGTTGGTATGCCTCTGCCGGGTAGATTTTTTTTTTTCATCACAAGGATGGATAGCTATCCATAGAAAGCTTATTTCAGGAAAGTGGAAAAGATTTCGTCTTCTGCTCGTCGGCGAAATTTCACGTCGAAGTTGCAACGTCTGCTGGCTAGTCAAACACCGACTCGTAAGGAAAGCAACTTACAAGGTTTCCTGGAAGCTTTCAAGATTAACACCTAGTGATAAATCGTCCTTTTTGAAAAAGGATGATTCAAAAAAAAAAAAAAACCATAGTTCCTATTCTGTTGATAGAAATTTACCTATTTATGGAATTATTACTAATAGAAAATAAACAGTATTAAAAAACAATGAACGTGCCCACTCTCTTCATTTTCTTTATATGTGATTCACGATACGTCGGTTCAAAAATCGCAGAAGTTTAAATTTCTTTTTGAAACTGGAAACGGTAATTATAAATTGTATGGATTTAGAGGAAAGTATGCCTTTGGAAAATTATTCTTGGAGCTTGAAATATTGATTTAAATGCGCAGTGACATATCAACACAGACGAATTTTCAATCCTGAACTTTTACTGAAAAACTGAACGTTTCGACGTTTTACGCGTTAAGAAAAAAATAGTGACTCTGAGAGGTGGAAGAAAATGGAGTCATTCCCATGTGTTTCCATGATTCCTTGAATACTAGGATTTTAACGAAAACACGGTTCAGACTCTTAGTTGTTCTTGTTTTAGCAAACTTCATGTTGAATGTTTTAATACTGTAAAATTAAACGATGAGTTAACTGAGATGTTTGGTCGGAAGAGTTCGAATGGTGTTAATTGCTTTCATTTGATTAGTTGTATTACATCTCACCGTATTTAAAACAACTAGTTTTTCTTTGACAAAATTTTCAAATTTTATGAATACAAATGGTTGGCGCAAATTTGGAGGAGGAGGATTATTATCATGGTTTATTGCCGCGCGAAGATATACCACATTTGCTAATCCAGGAAGGTGATTTTTTAGTACGAACAAGCGAAACAACACCGAATCAGCCGCGACAAATCATCATTTCTATTTTGGTGGAGAAAAAGGGTGCAATCGTAAGCATTGGCACATTAAGGCCTCTGAATAAATTTTAAAAACTTTTTATTCAAATATTTTTTAATTTCATATCATGTTCAGCAAATGCGTTCTTGTTTCTTAGGGCAGTACTTGACCATTTTATTGCTAATAATTTTGATAATTTATCATGATTTACTGTTCTAATAAGCTGTTCGTGCTGTAGTAGCTTAGTGTTATTACGAAAGAAAAAAAAAAAGCTCTTTTACATATCATCGCTTACTGCTCTATAATTCTTCTTCAAATGCCCAACTTGTAGAAGAGGAATTTTACAGATATATTTTTTATCTAATATCAATATTTCCATTTTGAGTTGGAGAAACCGGAATAAAAAATAGAAGCAATCATGTACTGGACAATATAAGGAGGGCTGATGCAGCTGAATTAATAACAGAAATTAAAATGCAAAAAAGAAAAGGCTTGTTAGGCATTACAGATGAGACACATTGTGGTACAGCAAAATATGTATGGAAAATATATAACTGATGCTCGTGCGAGTTTTAATAGTGTACCGGAACTCATACAATTCTACCGGAATTCCGGTGAACCGATTCTGAGTATGGTCGGTTTTACTATATTTGCCATAAAGCTGTTGTTAGATTTAAAAATATCTGATCAGTAGAAAAAAATCTTTTATCAATCGATGCAAGTATTTGGTTTCATCGAAAACTTGAAGAAACCAATTCAAGTTTATCCGGAATAATGGAACATTCTTTCTTTCAGGTTTTTTCTTTTCTTTCCTCTTTCTTTACTTGTTTATTGTAAAAACTTCTGGACTAGGAACTTTTCGTATTATTAAAGAATAAAGTTAAATCTCCCCTTTAGATAAAATTCTTGCTAGGCGTTGACCATCTGCTGAATAAAGATGATGTAGAAAGTAGTTATGAAAATTTGAACTGAGCAGGCAGTCGATCAACGAATCCAAATAAATCTTATTAATTATAATTAAAGAGAAGAACAGAATAAATTAGCTTTAGCTTATCAAGGTTTGGCCAACTGTGAGTTCTTGTCGCGATCTAGCAAAAGATTTTCAAATTTCCAATTTTCCTTGGCTCAATTGCTGCAGTGCTTACCAGAGGAAACTCTCGTCAGTTTCTCCGCGTGGCAGAAAAGTAAATTTCACAGGTGCCAAATACGATTCTGAAACGTGCAGTAGCTCGAGCCTCATGGGAGTTACGCCATGAAGCCGTTACAATTGGAAACAAAATTGGCGAAGGTGCATTTGGTGAAGTATATTGCGGGAAATACAAACTGCCAACAGGAAGAGTGGTCGAAGTTGCTATCAAATTGGTTCGAATATCATCAATCTTTGGAACTTCCTCCAGAGCTCTATGATTGCAAATATAGAATATCGAGTGAGAAACAATCTTACGGTTTGATTCTAGGCTAAAACAGCTGAAATGTCCAAAGAGAAGATCAAGGAAATGATGAAGGAAGCTCGACTGATGCGCAACTATGAACATCCCAATGTTGTCCGAATGTACGGAGTTTGCGTCGAACATGAACCGCTACTTATTGTCATGGAACTGGTAAAGCTATCCTTACCAACTTTGGATTTCTCATTAGTTTCAGTTCAGCCCAACTGAGCATCCTAGCAAGTTGCTGGTCCTCATTAACTGATACATTCATTAAGCAAATGAGCTTCTGTTTCACTTGGTATGGCTAGCTTTATAGGTGGATGGTGGTGCATTGGATGATTTCCTGAAGAAAAATCAAGTTTCCGTCAAGGATAAAATTGAAAAGATGGTTGCTGGTGGTGCTTGGGGTCTGGAATATTTGCATTCAAGGAACTGTATCCATCGTGATATTGCTGCCAGAAATTGTCTGCTAACACGTGCTGGCATAGTTAGCACTTGACTTACAAACTTACTACAGTAATTAGTTACACTACAAATGTTGACGCAAGAATTGAATTAAAAGTCTTAATTGAATTGCTCAGTTACTTTCTTTAATATGTGGTACTTTTTGGTTGACAGATATGTGTCATCGTTATTTCCGGCTAGCATTCAAGTCCATTTCTTCATTTCTTGTTAGACACTAATCATCGAGCTATGGTTCCCTCTAAGCTTATAAATGAAGCTAAAATTATGTTGAAATGATTTAATTATGAGAAAGAGATGGATTTCTGTTGCATGTGAAAATATCTGACTTTGGCTTATCGCGTGAAGGTGACGAATATCATATGACAAAAGCAAGACGAGTACCAATTAAGTGGCTTGCACCTGAAACAATCCAACGGCTAATTTATAATTCCAAAACGGATGTTTGGAGTTATGGTGTTATGGTATGGGAAATTTTTGCAAATGCAGAAGAACCCTATCCAGGCATGACGAATGCACAAGTAAAAGAAAAAGTAAGATTAAACATTAGCTGAGTCTATTAAACTGCTGATTCTTCTGAACGGTCATAAAAGGTTACAAGAAATGTATGGAAGATGCAGGTATGAAGTAACACTTCTGAACAGTACTTGTAATGTTGGCCTAAATTCATTCATTAGCTCTTCAGCCTATTTGTTTCTTGACAACGACCTCTCCCCAAGAACAGTCCTATTATATTCCTGACTGTTAAATAAATATCATTGAATCCTGTAGATTCATCAAAGTCGACTAAATGCTTCAAGACCTTTCTTAACAGATTTTAGGTCATTTACTTTTCTGATAATTTTCTTTTCTGATAACTTTTCTGATAACAAATGAGACAGGTTACGAATGGATACAAAATGTCATTTCCACGAGGCACACCGACATGGATTGTGGAAGTTGTTCACAAGGATTGTTGGCAGCTGGATCCAAACAGACGGGCTAACATGGGACAAGTCTGCCATATCACTTTATCAGATCTGCATTCATTGTCAAAATCTCAAACAAATGAAAAGAGCTTTTTTTAGAATGATAAGTTTAATGTCGATTACAGATAGCACGACGAATAGAGCAGAATGCTGGTTTAACAGCTCCAGTAATTATCATTAGACCTAATCTGACTGCTTCAAAATCAGTAGGTTCAATGCAGCCATTGCGTAAGTCTTAAACCATCTTATAAGCATAGCTTCATAAATTTTTCAAATTTTAATTCATCCTCCATCTGATACAGTTTTTGTGGTGCAGCTGTCTCAAAATTGTTGACTGATTTATTCATATCAACATCTCTTCTCCCTTGTTCCTTCTAAGAAAAACGAAAAAACAAGCTTTATTGATTAAAATTTAGCGTCAAAAAGAAAAGAAGAAGGAGGAACGGAATTGAGACTATCAAAAATAATTAAAAAAAAATCCAGAAAATCGAAGAAAAGAAAAACTATCAAATAAAGAGAAAATTTTCCTTTCAGTATATATCACAGTTACTATTTTGAAATCATTTGTAAATGGATTTATTGGTAAAAAATAGTATTTAATTTTTATAATCTCAATACTTTATTAATGATAATACACACACAATAGTGATACTAAGTGATCTAGTAATGTAACTCTCTACAGCTTCAGATTTTTTTCTCGTCAAACTTCTTCCTATATTCTTAGGTAAATGTACTAGCTAAAAGTTTGACAGGATTGATATCGTTCAAAAAATTCTCCTTTTTTAATCGTTATTTTTTATCAGCAAGACAGATCATCCTCGAAGGAAGTTAATTTAATCAAATTAATTTTTGAAGTAAATCTACTTTGGTAATATAATAATTAATGAAATACAATTGAAAAGACAATTCTGAAAGTTTTGCGTAAACTATTTTTCCTTGCAAAATTTGAACTAATAAAGTGCTATTGTCTTCAGTATGAGAAATGATGTAAAATGGATGTTTTCTTGAAAGCCTTCATTTCTCATGTCACTTTATCTGTCTATGCATTTCTGTCTATGCATTTCTTCTTCAAATACAACTGATCCTAAGAACTGTTTATAATTTTGCAAAAGTAAAGTAGAACAAAGTGAATGATCTTAAGAAAGTCTCGTTAAATAATTAGAATTAGTTAAAAGGCCTCCTCCACAAGAATTAGAATTAGCAGAAGCTGACAATTAATGAAGCTTAATTATGAACAGTTCAGAGACTACTAAATGAAATAGAATTCAACTCATCTATACAATGTACTTCCATAGAATGATCAAAAACATTTATATGTACGACAACAAATATTAAGCCTTTTCATTGAAATTTAGAACTTATTAAATGTTTTGAATTATAAGAGAAGCACAGAAAATGTTTGGCATATATGATTCGACTAAATTATGACCAAGGTGAATTATTATTGAAGTAAGACTAGACCAATAGTGCTAAATGTCTGTTAATCCTCTAAAATAGAAACATCGTTTGATAATCGACTTCACGAAACGTGAAAGATAATACGTAGCTAAACGTGATATGCTAGACTTAGTGTGAATGTCCGGACAGATAATTCTCTTTAATTTTATGAAAATTTTATTTTCATTTTATTTTTTTTTCTTTAACTTTATTTTTTTCTTTTTACCCAAGTTTTTTGTGTGTTTATCAAATATTTGCTCTCTACTTGACATGTGGTCAAGTTAAATAAGTATTGCTTTAATTGAAGAGCACAGTTTCTTTCGTTTAACATAAATAATTTAAGTGGTATGGCCAGGGTGTGTTGTTGCTACAGAGTAGTATCACCAAGTGAAAAATGAAGCATGTTAACAGTCAGTCAATCAGTCTCAGGATGATATTTTGCTGAAAAAACTATATGATAAATATATGGTAAGTATTGATCAACAAAAGCGGATAATCTTTCTTTAGATTCCAATAATTAATCATTTTGTAGATAAATAGAAAGTTGAAGGAATCTCGTAAGAACTGGCAGGTACAGTTTCAAAAAAATATCATCCTGAGACTGAAAAAAAATTTTTATTTTCACTAGTCATCTGCTTCAATTCAGTTTATTCATTTAATTTACTCACAGTTTGCACAATTTTCCTACGAAGCTTTCGATAGCTTGATCATATTTTTTCTTCATTAGATTTTTGAAGAACTATATTCCTATCAGTCACAATATTGCTCATTTAAGTGCATCATTACCAGCTTATCAGCTTGTTTAGATGACTGTCGTCGACATATATACCAAAAAGTCCCTTTATTTATGTTCCATAAACTTCCATGAAATGTTCTCACAAAACAAAATTTCATAATTTTAAAGAATAAACAGCTGTGAAAATTAGGATTTCAGGAAGTATCGTTAGACAGTTTGCCGTAGTATTAATTGCTTATTTCATTTCAAGAGGAGCACTATAAGTTTCTGACCATTTCTCTATTCACTAATTTACGAATAATCATTACAGTTTCTCCTTATAATCTTCTTTTGCACTTTAAATGACATCGAGACTTAAGAAAGTGTCTTGATAAATAATCAGAAGTGATAAATTCGCGAAATATTTTATTATTGACAGTTATTATATTTTACATTTTAATTGATAGCTGCATTTTTGAATCTCAAATTCTTAAAAGAGTAATTTTGATTGCCATGATAGTGACATAAGTCACTAGAGGAAGAAGGGATGCAATCTACTATTTACTAAATGATTGGAAATAAAATTGAAACTAAAAATCAAAATGAAGATCCACTTTCAAGCGCTGTTTTTACTTTAAAGTGAATTTAGTTCCAGTAAATCTACTCTCAGCTTATTTCAGTCAGGGTTTTATCTCAGAAATAGATGTCGTTGAAAATTCAATCTCGTTTTTCAACAGATTTGGAAAAACAGAACTGAAGTGAAAATCTTATTCGAAAAATAAAACCGGTTGAACGGAATGCATGGACCCTTCCTTGCTTAAGTTGATAACTTTATATTTTCGGTTCATCCACTTCTGCTTCTCAATTACTGAACAGTTAGGTGAATCTCCTCCAGTAGATACACAATTTAGTTGCTGGAAAACAACCACAACATCCAAGACAACTTTTGCTATTCAGAAGTCTGAATTCTTTTTTCTTTTTGTTTTTTAAATCGCAGAAGTTAATTTAAGAATTCTCGAACCTCTAACATTGGATTTTCATCTGTGCTGAAGCGATATGCAAATAAGTTGTGTTCCAATCTCTCAGATATTTCTTTTCTGAATTTATTTCCCTTCGGAATACTTATTTCCACCAGATTTCGCTAGTCTTAACTCCCAGAAAGGCCAGTCTTAAGAAGCACTCTCGGAAAAGACAGAACAATGCGATATTGAAATAATCCATTGGGAACATATTGCATGAAATTCTTGACGGCACGTATTTTGACACTTGCTTAGCTCATTAAAATTTGTTTTGCTAGCGAATAGACAAACTTTCTTAATTTATTTCTTTCTCGCAATAAAATATATCCACCACCAAGAACAACACTGTTCAACAGTTCAGACTGAACTATGACGATCTATCTAACTTGGACTGGGAAGAAGTAAGATAGAAATGTGAAATAGATACTTGCAAGAAAATTTTAAATTATTTGGTCATTTATTTCTTATCAGCAAGTCTAAATATAAATAGCAATAAATTTAAGTTAGCTGCAAATGCTAGTGCAATAAAAAGTCGAGTGAAAAATGAATAAAGTTGAAAGTTTCTCACAAAAAAGAAGTAAATGTATCACACATCACTCAGTCATAAATTTATTTCCGATGCTTATTTTCGATGAAAAAGAAAAATGAAACTTGTGCTAAAATGATTTTATTGATAATCACTATTTTTGCACTTTCTGTTCTTGTGATGCTATGCTAGTTTATTCTTGTAAACATTATTATCACTTAGCTTTGATCGCAATTCGAGAGCATTTTATAGTACCTTACAGCTGCTGAGGTGAAATAGTATAGCGCAAAATTTCTAGCATAACTGGGCAATAAAATTTTTGTTATTTTCCAGCTTGCTTGGTGATAAATGAATTGACACTAGACTAGTATGATTTGATGTCAGTTCTCTTCAAACGTACATGCTTAAGTCAATTCAACATGGAGCTAATAATTTGCAGAATATTCTTTTGCCTTTCCAATATCACTTACACTTTCTTTCTGATAGATGTCGCCTAGTCTACCTGAAATAATTTGATATCAAAGACAGGAAATGAAGTTGCAAATGATGAGATTAAATTCAGTTCCTTTAGAATACTTGAATATTGTTAACTTCTCTGCTCTGTTTTTTAAACTAATCTTCGTAGAAACTAATTCTCCGATTCAAGAAAAATTTGTTGGGGAAACTCATTAGCATTTAAACAAACATAGCTTCCACTTTACTTTTTCTCACACAACACATGTTATAAACTACTTGCATCAACTCATTGTTTTAAAGATTTCTTTTGAAAACAATAGTTGTTTCAGCCGATAGCCTCTTCTCGCTTGAATGTCTCAAACTTTTTTTTCTTTTTAAATAGTTACAACCATTAGAACAAAGTTTTTGTGAAATGCTAAGTTTAACTTTGAAATTAGAATTAACAATTTGTAAGATCAACGACACATTCCGCGAATATATTTATAATATTTCCATTTTCACTAAAACAAAGTTAAGAAGGAAGAAATTAATCGATGAATAATTGAGACAATTGAACCAAAAAGTGCTGTGAAGTCGTTATCATTATAAAATGATAATTGCTGATAATTTATCATTTTAATGCTTAAATCTACGTCAATTTATCTGCCCTTGTAGTTTAACAAGTTTAACAGATTTCTTGGACATTTCATGAATTGTTTGTCGATGAAAGTGCCGCAAATTCCAACTTCTTCCATGTTCAACTTCCCAAAGCTTTCATTAGTCTACACGACCTATCCAATCATTTTTCAATTACTTTTTGCTGATTTGAAGATCTTCTGCCCACTTTAAATCGGTTAAACCCCTTTGTGACAAAAATTTAATACATTAAGATCATCCATATGAATCGGATGAACTCACTGGGTTAGAAATCGCTAAAGTTGAACATCGTTCTGCTTTCACAATCTGCTCTTTACTCAGAGTTCGACATTATCAGTCATTCGAATGCTTTTGTTTTTCCTCAAACCTATGATGGAAAAAATGCCTAAATTACTTGTAAAATCTCAGACTTACTGTAGTTTTTCTAGAAATCGGCGAGAACATTTTCAAATTCCATTTCAAAAATCTTCGCACGAATTCGTATCACTCTTTGAAACAGTAAGATATTTCGATAATATCGAATTGTGCAAACATCTGTATATCAATGATTTTATTTTTTGGCATTAACGACTGTTGTTATTAACCTCCTGTCATACTTCAAACTTTTGAATGAAAAAAGGTTTTTTTCCTTAAATTAGAGAGGAGGAAATAAATAAGCTGAAATCTTATTATAAAGATGAGTTCTGCTTTTTGAATTTTGCTAGTTCAAATTTTTAGGTCATAGCCATATAATTTTAGTTTTTTAATCATTAGTTTCGGTTGAAAAGTTTTATACATTTGTATAATTTGTCTGAATACGAATCGGGATATATGAATTGCATCTGGAAATATCAGACTGAAAATATAAAATATATTAATGGAATCAAATTTTCAATCAATTACTTTTATGAATTTTCAGGATGGTTCGGTGGTAATTCTAAATCCAGTCATTTACAAGTCAGTAGATGTACTGTTCATTCATCACTATTTGGATAGTCTTCACTTCACTCAAATTATTTCTTGCAGCTAAAGCACCACCTGAAGATGACCTCGGTAGGTTGATGCAACTTGTAATATTCGAAGATGACTGATAGATGTCTCTTTCAGCTTAAATCATCATCAGTGAAGCAGAGAATTTCTTTTTCTATTTATTTTCCTTTAATCCCATTTTATTTTCTAAAGCCATCATTTAAAAACAAGTGGAAACTTTGGAATATCTAATTGCTTTTCAAAGTTCGAGTACCCTGTAAAAATTGCTATGAAAATTGAAACTTTATGAAAAATTGTTATATTACTTCCCCATTCATCAGCATTCTCATATATTACAAATTTACTTCGACATATGTACAAAGCAATTTAAAGATATAAAACTATAAAAACTATTCTGAGAAAATATTATTAAAGAAAAGTTCGATACTTAATGAAGCATTTCAGACTTTCTCATCCATGTGGGTTAGCATAAATCAAAGTTTGATTTCATCTTTCTTGTTACAAAGAAAATTTGATATCCGGCGTCAAAATGATAACTTTTTATATGTAGTTCTAAAGGACTAATTTTACTTACGATGGAACTTCAGCACAGGCCAAAGTAGTTTGCGGAGGCTTTTTAAATTACCTCATCACTTATTAAATCGTATTCTCTTATGCGATTCATAAGCTATAACTGCCCAAAAATCCAATCACTTTAATTTGTAAAAATACAATTTAATTGCTTCATTTGATTTAATCTTTTATGTTTGCTAAGTAAAAGAACCTTTCGAGAACAGAAGAGGACGTCCCGGCACAAAACTGATCCAGTTAGATATTACAGATAAACCATCATACCACATTGAATGGGTTCCAATTGTGCAGCGAAACTTCTCGGGAATGATTCAAGAACCATTATTGTATGATAATCATGAGGTACACGTCACAGAACAGTGGAACAGTTGGCAACAACAGAAATCACTTCCTGAATTGGCTAAATCATTAATTCATTTGATTAAACTGCTAAAGTTAAATTAATAAAATATGAATCAACGAACACCTCTACTATTTAGTTAAAAAAAATTAAATTTACTGAAAGAATCGAGAAATTATACAAATCTGACCAAGCTGATTAGAAAACTACCACCGCTTGGAAGACGGTTTCCGTATTTTGCTAGCATGCTTAATAGGCTTGCATAAGAATAAGCTTTGGTAGTGGAACTGGAGTGAAAGTCTTGGCAGCTGTACTGCTTCAGGCATAGCTAAGTATAATACTTCACAAAAATGTCTTGGAAATTCTCAAGCATCCTAATAACTGATACTTGCTCTGTTAGAGTTATCCAAATTCTACTTTTTCTTTCATTTCGAAGTTTTAATTATGGCAATTTCAAATAAGTGAAATAAGCTCAGAAAATTTAACTTTAATTACTTATTTTTTTATTCTTTCGAGGTGTCATACCAAAGTATGGAAATAGAAGAGAAAAGTACGCTGAAGAAAGAAGTCCGCAAAGGAATCACCGAAACTGCTTCTCCGTCCACAGCCGTAAAATCCATCATCCTATTCAAGAATGGAACACTTTTACCAAAGCCGCTTGGCTGTTTATTGCTCTTGAATGTTGCACTACAGAGCTTTTTTATCAGTGTATTGTTCTGCTCTAGCTAGATAAACCATTCCTGGCTATTTGAAAAACAATAAACAAATGATAACTGTCCTGAATGAAAATTATCTTCTGGAGTATTAACTGCAGAAAGAGATTAGTATTACCTGAAGAGTAGTACCGAAGTAATATTGGAACCAAAACTAACTTAGCATGAACAATCTACCTTGATAAAACATAGTAATCAATGACAAACGGGAATCCGAAAGTCCTCTCTGATCACTTCAATCAATTATGGCAAGGTGCAAGTAGCCATTAATTCCGTGCAAAAACACCGAACGAAACAGCCTCGAAGAGCAGCAGCAAATTCTTGTGCTATCAGTCTAATCAGCGCATGAGTCTTACTGTTATCATCTCTCTGTGCTACCATGAAAATCATCATTTTTCTAATCATTTCTCTGATAACAGGAACATTAACCTTCAGCAATAATTTCACAAATTCATTTTTTGGGCGATTGTTTCATCATGGTTATCAAAAAATACAGCATCGAGAAGAGGAGAGAAGTGCGAAAGAGATGACTCTAGATGTGTGGAATAAATTACCCAAAGAAGTGAGACAGCAAACGTTAGCATTACTTCACGATAAAACTACACCAGTAGATAGAAGGATGCAGAAACTAGATAGCATTCTAATGCCATATGGAGGTCGGAAGGTTAGTTCTTATCCGAAATCTGATAAAATTTGTTTAGATTGAATCTTTGTTATCAATAGATTTTTGATAAGGAGATAATCAGGCTTGATACTTGAGTGATCTAGAAAACAATTGGCATTTAAGCTACATTTTGGCTCTAGAAATTATTAACTTGAAATTTTTTTTTGATTTATTGAAATTTCTTCAATTTTTTCAGTTACTGATGCAAAACTTTGTCAGATCTTCTCCCACAGAAATACGAAGAAATTAGCAAGGTATATATATTATTAATTATATTATATTATATTACATAAATATAATATAATATACAATATAATATATAATATAATATACAATATAATATATAGTATAATATATAATATAATATATAATATATAATGCAATATATAATATAATATATAATATATAATATAATATATAATATAATATATAATATAATATATAATATA